>JABFEB020000020.1:8589450-8606294 GCA_019775895.2 Stomatorhinus ivindoensis | reverse complement strand
ATCTGCTAATGCTCCCCACAAGTGTGAAAGGACCAATTTTTTTTTTTACATTGAACGGTCCGTACATAAAGAATAATGAGCCCTTACCTGGATGCTCCTATGCTGTTAATAATAGCTTGTGCACGTTTTTTGTCTTTAAAGGAGGCAAAGCATTCACAGGGCAACCTGAACAAATGGGGCGGCTCTTTCTCCGCACCTTTCCCGTTATTTGCTGAAGGCGAGCATTAAAATGCAAGGAGAACGACGTGGGTTTCAGCACAATTCCAAAGCCGCTTGTAAACACGTTGCTCTGAGTCACTGCCGCGCCTGAGAGGAATGAACGTGCTTCGCGCCGCTGCAGCCGATGGGCATCGGAAGGGCCTGCGTAAGATGCAGACGTGTCTGTAGGGGTGTTGAGGCAGCCTGGCTGATTGCCCAAAGGTCGACAGAAGAGCGGCATTAGCAGAAAAGCGGGGAGGCTTTCCCCTGCACTGTAATGGCTGTGACTTTACTGCTCTTTCCCAGCCTGCAGTGCCTAACTAGGCCTGACATGTCATGCTGGTGCTTGCAGTTGTTTTCTTTGAGCTATTTGATAATTGCTGTCACCAGCTGTCAACAGCATTGTGACTTGGCACTGGGCTTTGATACATCTATTACTTTTAATGTTTCTAATTTGTGTTTAATTTCTGTCAAGTCAAAGGTTGTGTGCTGCCAACAGTGAGGCCCTAAACCCTTTCTATGCAAATAATCCATGACTTGGCTAATTTGCCAGTGGTATAATCTACCCTCCCTAAACTGCCACTGTCACTGAAAAAGCAACAGTCCTGCGGTTTCAGTAGTACTGCCTGCACGAATTTCTGTTAGGAAGGAACTGATGATAGAGAGGACCAGTGTAATCATAGAAGAGCCAGTTATATACCATTTCTAGGAATTATGGGAAGATTCTGTATTTGATGCATGACACCAGCATCTGGAAGATAATGGGAACCAGTGCACCAAAGAAAATGTTGGACTTGCTGCAAATGTAGGGCTGTGTGAATGAAACAGTGGTACCAGACTTGAGGTGTGAACGAGGCTAACAAAAATCTGGAGGCTAAATTAAGAAGCATCAATGTTTTTTGAGTGAAGGAATACAAGAACAAAAAATATGGCAGAAAGAGAGAAGCAACATTGGAAGAAGAGAGGACACCAGAACAGAAATGGGGCTCTTTGCTAATTTCACAAAATCAAGTTCTGTAGCTATTTTATTGACATACATTGGTTGTTTGTACAAATTAATTGAAACAAGTAGTAATTTTTTTACAGTCTCATTTTCAGTTTCATTCTGGAAATCCTTTATTAGTCACTTTTTCAATGGGTTGGAGTTACATCATTGAATGTAGGAAATTTCATCCCTCATTGTTACATTTCTTGACGGGTGTGGAGTCTTTCAACCTTATCTGGCCCTGTTCCACATGCTGAAAACGTAAAGAACTTCTTCAACATGGAGAAAATCAAGGTACCTGACTGGCCTGGAAACTCTTCAGAGAATCAGTGGTCAATCTGCAAGCAGCACTTTCGCGGAATGGACTGTATCACAAAAGATAAAATTATTCAGGCATTAATTCAAGTGCGGTACTGGGACCCCAAGATCATCAAAGACTGCACAAAATTGTTGGATTCTACGCCAAATCACATCAAAATGCTACTAAAAACCGAAGTGGTCATATTATATATTGAAATGTTGAGTTGTTGAACTTTTTTCTATTAATTTACACAAGGGTGTAGATATTGGCCAGTGACCATGATGGTTTCATAATTTTTGCGATGAAATGATACAAATATATGTTCATCACAGAAGAATCTTTGCTGGGATTCTTCTTGGGTGTGACCTGGCACACACTTTAACAGCGCAGAAAAGCAGTCAGTATTCAGAATTTAGCATTTGCATGTCTCTCTCATTCCTCCCTAAGCTGGGTTGGGCAGCTTTTCATTAACAGCCAGTTAGGATTTCCTTCAAAGCAGAGGTTCAGAAAAGAGCATCTGTAGGCTTGGGCCGCCAACACTCCACATGCATTCGTCTTCTTCTTGTCTAGCCGGCAAAGCCATTTGTAAACTGAAGAAGGACATTATATGGGCCGGTGAGGGGCTCAACAGGTTCGGACACTGGGCCGGTGATCAGAAGGTTGCCGGTTCGGTTCCTGGGGTCAGCTGAATGATTTTATCACTGGGCCCTTGAGCGTGACCCTTAACCCTTAATTACTTGAGGAACCCGGCCTTCTCCAAAATATATCTGCTATGTTTGCAGATTATCCACATTGATCCCAGGCCTTAGGGATGCCGTAAGGGACAAACATCTCTCAGAAGGTAGGGTTAAGGGAGGGGGATTTACACCCTTGCTTATTTAGGCCCAATCCCAGCTGTGCAGGGTGCAGGTAAATCTTAATTCTTCCAGTTTGTCTGCATACTTAGCCAGCCGTAAACAGACCTATCCAATTGGAAGAGCCAGCTTAGTCATGTTGGCTGGGAACCTATCAGGAGCGGTTTGGCTGCTCAGGCCAGTAGCCGGCTGGTCGTGGTCTGCAATGATCCATGTGACGCAGCAGGTTAAACTGCACCGGTGAGCATGTCAGAGTTGAGGCTCATAGCCAAAAGCTATGTGGTTCAAAATGAACCAGCTGATAAATCTTGGATTGTTTCAGTGGAATTATTCTGGTGCATGAATCTGTGAAAAGTAACATTGATAAAATGCAGGACAATAACAGTTTCGCATGAGAGAATCAGGTTAGCCTGCAGAAATCACTCTCACATTCCCCGACGTGTCTACCGTCGTCTGAAACAGAATCTCTGATCCCCGCATAACTTCAGCATTTTTTAGCTACTCTAATCTGCTGGTGCCACTCGCGATTGGCAGCAGAAATGAAACTTTGCGAGTGATGGAGACAGGGACCCACCTCGTTTCAGGCATCCCGCGTCGGGGCATGCTGAACGCCCTGAAGTGGCTGGGGGGGGGCAGATAACCTCCAAGCGCCTTCTTTCATGTGTCTGGTCCTCTCTCAGCACCCCCCACCCCCCCCTCCAATGTCTTACCCGTCAGTCCAGACACGCCTGCCAGGGATGTCCTCAGTTGTGCAACAGTTCGTTTGCAAGGCTTATCTTCACAACCTATGAGTCACTTCCAGTACTCAAACATCTCCTCCCACTCTGCCTAACACAAAAGCTGACTATTCAGGTCCTGAAGATCTTACCGTATAATTATATGACTCCATAATCTGCTGTCAATTAAAGTACAGCTTTAACCTGGAAGGTATTTTAGGAAGTCGGCAGTTGTCAGTGTCAATAATGCAAACAGATCGCTCGAATTTGCCTTGCTTGGGACTGATGAAGCTTGTCTGTGCAGAAATGACTGACTTCATTCCTGCCGTTTGATGCTACTCTCTGAAACACGCGACTGATTCATCCCCTGGACTGACGCGACTGGCTGAATGTTTCCCGCTGAATGACAAGCACGCTGTGGTCACCCTCACTAACACCACGCCTCAAATTTGTTTCCAGATGCGACCCATTAATTTGTGTGTCTTCTTTTTAACTTCAAAACACTGAAATTTAAGATCAGCTAAGAAAATTTTAAGTAACCTTAATGTGTTAATGTCTTAATGTGAGGTAGCAGAAAGGTGGAGGTTTTTTTTATCATTATACATTTACATTTCTCTTATTAATTTGGCACTTTTGTCCAAAGACATGTACAACAGAAGCAGATGATCACATTACTCTGTGCATTACATTTGTTCCAGTATAGAACTGTTAATCTTTTCTCAGTGTTCGACGCTGGTTTTCCCTCTCAAGTGCTTGTTTTTTCTCAGTCCTGCCCTTTATAACGCAACATTTCACCCTGAGCATCTGAGCAGGTTCTTGCTTTGAGTTCCCACTGCCGCTGGGGTTTCCTTTTGGAATCGGTGGCGTAGGACTTGACGAGAACGGTGTGTCTCCGTGCCCTGGTTGGGCTGGCTGTTCCCGATTGGTCAGCTTAACTTCTGGCCACTGCCACCTTTGGCCCACCCTACTTCCCGTTCCCATAGAGACTGTGCGCGGTGCACAGCATCACATAGCAGTGTTGCCTCTCAAATCACCTCAGCTGCAGCGACAGTGAGACGCGCTAAGAAGGAAGTCAGGCAACTTCTAAATGGTCACTGATTGTACCCATGATGCTGTGGGGCAGCTTGACTTCAGCTGCCTTTTTAGTTTGTTGTTTATGTTTATCTTGAGAAAACCCTCTTAGAGCAGTAATGGGAAATCCCTTCTGCCTACAAAGTGGTTAATATGCATTTGTAGCTCCTGATGCACACAAAGCACATTAGGCCAATTAATCACAAAGAAATGTATCTGGTGTTTGAGTTCTGGCCTGTACATCCCATTGCTTTTGCGGCGTGGCTCTCAAAGAGCAGACGTTCTTGCCAGTAAGAGTCTCTAATGGACCGGAATGGGTCCTCATTAGCATCCCCTGTTTTCACAGCTCCATTAAAGCAGAAATGCACCTCATATTTAAAATGCTTTTACAGAGTATCATATAGTCATTGATTTTATGGCTTCCAGCATTTAGCGGAGCCCAGGGCTTTCTGAAGATTCCTTTTCCGCCTGGTCCGGTTCTGCATGCATGCTGGAGTGGAACAATCCCTGCCTGAGATCTTGTTAGTATGTTCCGGACTCACAGACCTGAGGTGGCTCCTGTAAAAATTGTGACTCGTCACTAATGAGCGAAGCTGACCTGGTTATCGTTTTGAAAAACGCTTGTGTTCCGTGATGACGAGAGGCAGTGGTTAACCTGTGATAAATATGTTTAAAAATGGCTGACGTAAACATATGGCTTTAAATAATGTCCGGGCCACTTTGCGTGAGGAAGTCAGATAAAGTGGTCTGAATGTCGAATGGTTTCTGTCACTCTCCGGGAACTGGGTACTGCATCTTTTTGTAGAAGCAATTTTCTCTTTTAACAACGTACAACTCGTTCTTTCCTCATGAAGTCCAGAAGACACTGATCCCACTCTGGAATGGATAGTTTAGTGTATAAAACTGAAAAACGAACGGCTATTCTAATATGAAGCTGACAGTGAGGGACTGTTAAGACTTTCCTGGTAGTTTTTGCATGGGGGGTGTATAAGAGATCCACTCTCTCCTTCACATATCAGTAGACATATTAAGGCCTCCTAATAAAATGTATATGAGACCTGAGGAACAGGAATTTCATGCCTGGAAGATGCTGAATACGGTGGTATCTGGTCACAACAGAACAGAACAGTCGGGTTACATAAAGTTTGCGATTCTCTGAAGTTAATATTTAACTGCGATAAATAGCTATGCACTCGGCCAGAGACAGCCGTCCCAAATATTAATGATCATACGATTAAAACGCTGCTGAGACTGACTGGGATAAAACAAAGGGGAGTATAGATTAAACATAATTAAGGTAGAATGGGCTCTAATTTTATATTGTACATTTGATTTTAATTCAATTAAATGTGGTGCGTGAGTGATAGGAATTGGGTCTATGTTGCGTCGCATTTGTCCTATTTGGAAAACAGCTCTTAAGAGAGGTTTGTTTCCATTGGGGGGGAAGGGGGGGGGGGGCGAGTCACGGCCAGGGGGGTCTGTCTTGCCTGAGCGAGTGTGTATCCATATGTGTGAACGTGCGATGCTGGGAGAAAGAGGCCTGTCTGTTTTAGCTGTTTCACGGCGGCTGCAGAAAGTGTCTCCTCCTTGGGGGATTTGGGGTTGGGGGGCGAACAGATGCAGATGTTCCCTAAAGCAGCTTCTCCAAGTGGCTCTGGGAGTGGCTTATCTTTACAATCAATATTATTATTTGCCTTGAAAATGTTTTGACCTGGGCTGAGTGCCGGCTTAGCGGAGATGGGTAGCCTGCAGGCATGGATGGCTGTGTGTGATTGTATAGCGAATCTCCCTCCCAGCCAGCAGGGGCCGCTGGAGAGCCAGTGAGGCCTCTCGGGACTATGTCTCTGTCCGCTGGCTGGCCACGCTCCTGGAATTCCGAGACCAGTGACCAGTTCTGCTGGAAAGGAGCCGGAAATTCAGGCACGAACAAATTAGGCAAGGGTGGGACAGAAAAGAAAAAGAATCACATTTCTCACCTTTAGCGGAGGAGAAAGGCGAGAGTGTTGGCAAGGGAGGGACACAGGAATTGGACTTTGATGGACAGAGCTGATGGAGACGGAGAGAGAGCAGAGACAGCAGCGATGTGGCTCAGAAACCCGGGTTCGACAGCCTGAGTCATCCAATGAAATCAAATCCAGGAAACTGTCGTGTGCGACAAGTGACTTCACAAGGAGGGAGGCAGCCCTGAAAACTCCCTGGATGTCCTGGAAACATCCAGGGTATCAGTGTGATCAGTGGGAGAATTAAATCAAATTTCCTTGAGCTCACAGTGAAAGGAGTGGATTGTCTCACAGTATAAAGGAAGCGATTCTTTCTAACATGTCGATCTGTTCCTACATCCCCCAAAACACATCCTCCTGAACAGATTTGTGTCCATATCCAGCCTGGTGCCTGGAGAGTGGGCAGCTTTCCAGGTTGCAGCCTCGCAGGGGAGTGCCTCTTCTGGGCTTTTGGGTGTCTGGTGTATTTAAGGGCAGTATTTTCCAATCTGCTCCTCGGGGACCTACAGCTGGTCCACGTTTTTGCTCCCACTCAGCTCCCTGTCAGACAGTTCACATATTTGCTCCCTATTGGAAGCTTGGAGGGAGCACCAGAAACCGGGACTGGATTTGGAAACACTGATTCATTACTGCAACCCACACTAACCTAATGCCCCCCCAGCCCTGACATCCGCCCACCTGCACTTCCATGCCCACTGACCCCCTCCCATACTACTCTAACCCACCCTCCCTTCCTCATTACTCAGAACGCTGCCCCGCTGATACTCCGCACCTGGCCCCAGTCCACACCCCCTACCCCCCCCCCATAGCTCACCAGGTGAGCAGATTACATCCGGCTCCGCCCCCTCTGCAGCACCCATTTGGGTGGGGGCCCGGAAACGCCATCCCTCTGCTCCTGGAGATAAGCCCACATTATGGGCTGGCGACAATGCGGCCGCTGTTTGCGGGCGGAGCCGCTTGGCACAGGGTGTCGCCGGGGACGCCAGGCAGGGGAGGTGGGGGGGCGTGTGGGCCGGCCGCTGACGGGTGCAGGGAGGAATGTGTCCTGCGCCCCTGGGGTAACCTGATCCAGGGATGAGCTCCCAGTGCTTCCAGTGCTGGGAAGCGAGTGAAATATCACCTGACATCATAAGACCAGGACATCACGCTTTTCTTTAAGATGCAACTAAGAGGGAGTTTTAAGTGAAAAAGCTACAGATGGCAGGTTTTAATGTGTCAAGTACAATCTAGTCATGCATCTAAGCAAGGAAATGCACATATTCATTAGAATACATTTTATGAAAGTGAAGATCACATCTTAATAAAAAAAGAACAATCAAGGAAGCTGGGACCTATTTTTAATCAACTTTTGTAGTGTGATTGAAGCACTTTTTAAGACTTTTTAAAGACTTTCTAAGCCCTTGATTGAGTTATTCTACAACCTTGGCAGACTGATAAATTACAGCAGCTATTCTAAGAGAGTCACATGTACCAAAGCATGACAAAGCAGGATTTTCCCTCGATATCCGGCTTTTTTGTATTCTTGGAGAAAGCGATATACCTCCACGTTGAATGGCGTTGCATAATGAGGGGAATTACAAAGAAGGTCACCTGGTAACCCGTTGGTCCTTTGTGCTCTTGTGATGGCAGTCTAGTGCTCACATAGTCAACACTGACAGCTGGCCAGCACTCTATCACACGGCCAAAATGTACGAGAAGCGCCATTCATCACCGCGCTACACCTGCGCTTCACAATGCGGACCCCTAACATGACAAAGTGGACCCTTAACATGATCCTACAGACCCCAGCCAAACCTACTCCAGCCCACACAGGAGTGTCCCACAACATCGGCCGACCTGAGAGGCCACGGGACTATTCTGGGATTCCACACTGGAATACTAAGCTGAAAGACCTACTGGAATCCATTGCTTGAGAACCACACTGTAACATTATATTGGAAAACCTCGATTAAAATCAAATTCCTTACAATGGTTTATGTTTGATGGGTCTGGGACATTTAACTTAATTACTTTAGGCTGATTATCTCTTCATATCGTATCATGACTCTTCCTAATTTTCCTTATACACATAACATTTTATTCGATGTTTTTGTGATGACTATTTTCAGCCTTTGAATATGACCCATTTCCTCGCTTCCCGGACTCCCACGCTCATTTGGCTGATTGACCTTACGGAGCAACCGAGCAGCACCAGGCTCGCGAGCGAGACCCAGCCAGTGGCCCCCACCTCGGATGGGCATGCCAAGCCTGGAAGAAGCCCTGTGAAGACACAGCCAGACCAACGGCTGTGCTGAGAGCCCGGGAAGAAATTAGACATGGTGTTTAAGCAGCCGATAGCGGGATCTCTGGCAAAGGCTGTCGACCCAGTGAAGTGTCACGGGAGGGACGTGGATCTGGGGACAGGAATTCTGGACTTTGGCAGAGTCACACAAATGCACCTTTTTTCTTGGAGCCCCTGCCCTAGTTTGCTGCCCATTTTGGAGGGGGGGGGGGTTCTCCAGTTACTTCTACGGCCGGACTGAATAGGAACAGCATTATCACTCCAGTCATCCAGAAGCCGCCTGTTAAAAGGCTCTTTTTAGTGTTCGATGGCTTTTCCCTTTTCACCTCCAGAATGGAAGGTCGTGTGGCAAAAGGCAGTCAGACCATGTGACATTTACACTGGCAATCTGAAAGGCCCGGCTTCTCAGGCAGCGTGTCGACCTGTCCGTACACAGAACAGTGTCTGTGGCAAACCCGTTCGAGTTCAAAGCAAAATGTTTCGATTGAGGAAACAAAAAACTATGTAGGCCATCTTTCGACATACCAAAAATTGCATTTTCATCAAAATGTTGGGTAAAATTTGTTATGGTGATGTCCCCTGTTCTAGGCTGAAAAACAAAGAATGGACATTACAGACATGTAGTGTCCAAGGACTTATTTTTGAGGGATCCTGGGATCCTGGCAGCATTTCAATGTCCCAATAACTATGCCATGCCGGCAAGACAACCGCAAAATGCAGTAACCGAGGTTTATTAGAAACACTTTTCTGAAAAGCTGGATAATTACTCAGCCGATCGGCTTTCCTATTCCGGAATTTCACTGTAAATGGTGATGTGAGTAACGGTGCTGGATTTCCCCCCTGGAAAACTGAACGCGTCTTTTTATCTGATGACCGACGACAATCTACGCCTACATTGCGGCCCAGCACTACATTACGGCTGCGCCAGCCCGCTTTCGCAGAAAATGAGCAGCAGATGTCAAGGTTGTTGCAGAAATCAAAATGTTTATGACTAGAAATAATCATATTTTGCTTTCAAGAATCAGGTTACGGGGAGTTGAAAGGACTGCTACTCTTCAGTGCTGTTTCAGGTTAAAATGTACAGTCGTGAAAGAAAAAAACGTAGCTGAGGAATGGGAGCCGGGAGTTTCGGTAATGTCTCCATTGCTGGAATCTCCTCAGGGTTGCTGGGATACATAATGATGCACAGCAATGCCGTAGGCTGGATAGATATCGATAGTGATGGACTTCATTGATGGTGGGTACCCTATGCTGTTGCCATATATTCATTGATCCATCGATCCATCTGATTTTTGCTTCTCATCAAGGGTCAGGCTGTGGGGGCAGCAGTCTAAGAAGAGATGCCCAGATCTTCCTCTCTCCAACCACCTCCATCAGCTCCTCTAGAAAGATACCAAGGCGTTTCCAGGACAGGCGAGAGATTCCGCCTCTCCAGCGTGTCCTGGGTCTGCCACGGGCCCTCCACCCGGTTGGACATGCCCAAAACGCCTGCCCAGGGCGATATTCAGGCGGCATCTTAGACAGATCGCCGAACCACCTCTACTGGCTTCTTTCCATGCAAAGGAGCAGCGGATCTACTTTGAGCTCTTCTCAAATATCTGAGCTCCTTACCCCATCTTCTAAGTCCGGGCTTTGTGAAGGAAACTCATTTCTGCCGCTTGTATCCACAATCTCATGCTTTTGGGTGAGGGTAGAAATGTAGATAAGTTGGTAAATCAATAGCTTTGCCTACCAGCTAAGCTCCCTCTTTACCACGACAGAATGGCCCAGCCTCTGCATAACTGCTGATGCTTCACCCATCCATCTGACGATCTCTGGCTCCCGCTTCTGGCATCCAGTACATTTTGAGATGCTCTGATGGTTTCTCCAGCTGTGGTCTGGAGTGCCAAGGGTGGCATGGTGGTTCATTGAGCAGCATTGTATTTCACACTTACAGAGCTGTATGGTTAAACATGCCACCAATTCAGATGTGTTTTTTTGCTTCTAGATTTCTTTCAGGCTCTATTATACTTGTACAATCTAAAAATAAACTGTTAGTTTACAGATTAACTCATGATTTTAGATTGCTTTTATTGTTGATGTGAGTGCTCTGTTTTGGGCTGGCTGTCTTGTCCAGGATATACTCAGCCTAACTCCACTTGCTTCCCTGTGTGCAAGGATTACTGAAAATGAACTGATAAATGTACATTTTTCTTCCTTCTTCTATAACTCAGGGCTAGCTACTCATCTGTTAGCATCTCTGAGCTGGTTGGTTCTCAAAATCCTGAGAATCCAGATGAACAATCTGAGGTGGACATAGAAGATGGCAGAGTCCTGAGAGTCCAGATTCATATTGAGTGGTTGACACAGAGTATAACACAGTCCTGAGAGTCCAGGTTCACACTCTGTAGCAGACACGGAGGATTGCAGAGTCCTTAGAGTCCAGGTTCACACTGAGTGGTTGCCACAGAGTATAGCAGAGTCCTGAGAGTCCAGATTCACACTGAGTGGTGGATACCGAGTATAGCAGAGTCCTGAGAGTCCAGGTTCACACTGAGTGGTGGATACCGAGTATAGCAGAGTCCTGAGAGTCCAGGTTCACACTGAGTGGTGGATACCGAGTATAGCAGAGTCCTGAGAGTCCAGGTTCACACTGAGTGGTGGACGCAGGGGATTTTGCAGAGTTCGGTGCTAAGAGGATTACAGACACCAGTGTTCCTTCTCCCAGCTTATTTCCTGTTCAGCACATAAACAGCAGGCAACAAGAGAGCACTGTGGCCCGTGAGGACAGGTCCTGTGCTTCAGCACCCGCCCACAGTAGCCGTGTTTCCTGTGAGGTCCAGAGGCGTGGTCCCTGGAAGGTTTTGTTTGTACAAAGCGTATCCCTGCAGCCGCCCTGACGATTGAAATGCTCAGCAGCCTGGCAGAAATATCACTGTCGATGGCACATACTGGGCACAACCGATCAGATCATTAGGCAGAGCCAATGAGCGCTGCTAGTTTTTCAGTTTGGCCAACTCCTGTGCGTAGGTGTGTCTTGGAGGATCCCTGAAAAGAGCTTCTGTTACCCTGGACAGGGAATTCAGTAAAAGTTGCATGGTAGAGAGGGAGAGAGCTTCAGGCATTTCCTCAGCTCCATATTCGTTTTGTAATGTAAACGAAAAGATTGCTTGTGTCCGTCAGCTAGAGCTGTCTGTAAAAATATATGCATGGTCTGGTAAACAAACACCTGGCACTGTGGGTTCCTGTAAGGCTCTAGCTCCACAATCTGCTGTCTCAGCATCTTCTGATTCTCAGGATTCTTCGTGCATCTTGGTGTTTCACTGCCTGTGTCATGCACACTGTGCTTGCCTGCTGTCTTGGGTTAGATTTACCACTTGTGTTTTCATATGTGTAGCTATGACTCTACCTTGGTTTGCCTGTTGGATAGTGATTTATTTGCCATTAGCTAAAGTATATTGGATTGCTTCTCTTTGGTGACCCCATCTTGCTCGCCGTGGCTTGGGGGTCACAGCGCAGGGTCAGCCCACATACGGTGCCCCTGGAGCTGTGGGTTAAGGTCCTTCTGCAAGGGCCAACAGACATGTGTCTGTTCTGCTAAGACCAGGGCCAAACCAACAACCTTCTGATCAGAAGCAGGGATAGTTAGTCCTCTGAGCCACTCGCAACGCCATTATCTGCTGGCCTGTGTGCATTTGTATGTTTACGTCTGTTTCTGTAGTTTTCTTCCTGTGACTCCAGTTGGCTTTTGCCCATCTTGCTCATGTAATTAGATTAGAGTTTTGTATGCATGTCATGTCATGTGATGTAAGGTAATGTAATGCCATTCGAACGCTGTGTTCATCGAACACCACCTGCAGTTTCACTCCACTCCACTCTTCCTGCGTCGTCAAACCATGGAGGGGACGCACACAGTACATTTCCTTGTACAAGCATACAATGACAATAAAGGTCTTCAATTTCAATCCTCTAAAGACGGGACTTGGAACCCGTCCCAGGGAGCACATGGTACCAGATGGGCAATTTAGGGATTTGCCTACCTGCATGTTTGCAGACTGTGGAGGAAATCTGAGGACCCACCGGAGACCCACACAGCACGGGAAGGAAACGCAAACCCCAGAGAGGAGGTGAGATTAAAACCCATAACCATTTAGGCAACAGTGCTAGCCAAGGAACTACCCATGATTCAGTCTGATATCATATTAAAGACAGGGGTGGGGACCTGATCCATGAAGAGCCGGTGTGGGTGTGGGGTTTTGGAATGATCTCTCAATTAGCCAATAATAAAACAGTGGCTCTCAACTCCTGCTGTGGGGCCCACTGTCATTGGCTGATAGAGAGGCCATCCCAAAATCCTGCACCCACACCGGCTTTTCGTGGATCAGGTAAGCCACCCCCCGCCTTGCATGCCCCATACGATAAACCCCTCGCTACCACGAATTCAGCTGCCCTTGGCTACAGAAATCCACTAAACCAATACTGGTCCCATTGCACCTTTTTCAGGGACTCCTATTTACACTAATGTTTAGTGTGATGGAATAAGCAGCTTCCTTCATTCTTTGCTGCTTTTCCACCGGATTTTTCGGTGACGACCGATTTTTTATTACTGAAAACCATTCAGTGTGATCCGTCAGTGCCAGTCTCCTTAATGTAATCTCTGTTTTGAAATGGGGCTTGAGTTATGGCTGTAGGGTTTGGGGATCATTAATATCAAGGTAGGGCCCTTTGCATTAAATAGGGGCGGAAACTGCCAGCATTTGGCACTAGATATGAAGAGACCTAAGTCATCGGGGGAATACTCAGGTAAATATAGCAAAGAGTATTGTGTGTGCTCTCAGAAATGACCCCCAAGTACTCACGTGATGCATTTGCTTCCTCCAGGCTACCACATTTCGTGGTATCAGGTCTTGGAATCATTTAAACAAGCACCAATTTTCTCGTTTAATACCGAAAAGGGAGCCAGGTCCCCATTGAATGTTTTCAGCGCCTTGTTTTGGCTATTAGGGAACATTTCCCAAAAAGCGAATTAAACAGCTGGATTCCTGAGAATGAATTCACCCTCACAGGCTGTCGTTGACATTGGCAACCTTTCAAAAAATGCCATGTTTGTGTTTCAGATGTTATTTAATATGTCGTCTTGTTATGATGACAAGACCAGCAGTAGAACCAGTACAGAACGGAAATTTCTGCCGTCCAAATCCTCTTGTGAGAAAACGATTTGTTGGATTTTTGGCCTAAGTTGAAATGTCAGCGTGTGGGATTTCAGTCCAGATCGGGTTGCTGCCTAATCCATAGTCACTGGGGACACTAAGATGTTTTTACTTGGGAGGTATGAGCAGGTATATCCCTTACGGATACACTCTTTCCTGCACAGTGGAAAGTTTTTTTCCTTCCCTGATCCAGTGCGAGTGGAGAAGGTCGACCCTGCTTTCTCGGACAGTGTAGATATGGCTAACTGACGCATCAGCATCGGACGCTGTGGTGACCACAGAGGTCTGGGCCAGTGATGTTCTGGGGCCAGCGTAGAATATGACAATGAAACACCATCTGCTGTTCTCTGTGCTAAACCTGCCCTTCTCATGTGAGTTCTATGGAAGTCAATCAGCTCGTCCAGATACCCTTTTAGCACATCTGCCCCAATCCACCCGTGACCACAAGGGATGCCAGATCAGAGCCTTGCACAGATGTGTCCTCGTGCTGGGCTACCTGTACTCTATTCCTCTAGGGGGCACTCTGGTGCTCAGTGCTGAGAAGGAGTCAGTAGCAGAGGAACACTGCCACAGAGGACCTTGTTAGGTGCTCTTAGTTCAAGCACACACACATACAAATACAGAGCTATCTTTGGCAAACATACACAAATACAGTCTCGCCGTCTTCTGCAAAAACGCACCCATACAAACAGGTACACGCCATGTTTCATCTCGGCAAACGTGCAACTTTCTTCACATACCTGTATACCCACGTCCGCACTTGGCCTCTCTCATACCTAGTCTCAGCTGTCTGTAGTGTCCATCACCTCCTGACTCCACAGTGAGAGTCGCTGGACACGCATGGTCTCTCTTTCACGCCAAAGCCTCAATTCCCGGTGTATCTGTAACCTCCTCACAACATACTGAGAGTCTCAGCCAGCTTTCAAAGATTCATTCGCCATTTCCCTTTATTAAGACCATTCCTGTCAAAGATACACCCTCTGTTTGAAGAATATGACATTTTCGCTTGCAGAGGAATTTCCCAATGAGATTACACGTCTTGGGGAAGGTTCTATATTTTGCTTCAGTCTGGGGTGACACACAGGCCATCTGTAGTTTTTTTCAGGACATCTCAGAAGGTCATATGGCCTCGGTTTGGCTTCAGCAGAGATCTGAATCACGCTCTATCCAACAACCCGCTCAACACGTTACATCACATCCCAGGGACCTTGCTTATCTCCCCAGGCGTCCACAGGTCAGAGAAGCTAAGCTTCTAGAATGCACTCCAAGAATATGTAACATGTCTTTGAACCTGACCTTTGGGGAATGGCCAGTAAGGCCAGAATGGAGAGCAGGCTTGAGGTGGACAGATGAGGGGTGTGATGAAACCCAGGGACCTCCAGAGACAGAATCCTTCCAGCTCAGCATCACTACACCACCCCCCCCTCGCCCCCACCCAAATGGGAACGCCTGTTGTTCTTATTGGCCTTGCCTGCTGTCAATCACAACAACTCGAAACAACATTGACTGAAAGTGACACAACACCCTGCATTTCCTGATATTCCTCACTAGAGTCAAAATGTAAAAATTCAGTCCACTCCACCTATGCACGTTGACTGACGGAGGCTTTGTTTTTACTTAAGAAAACAAGATTTGCAGTGTGTACAGAGGTCCCCGGAGCCCCGGTGATGCTGGGGGAGAGGATAAAGGGATAAGAGAGCAGGATTCAGTGACGCGCCGGCAGGCAGGGGGTACAGAAAGGAAACGTGATTGCCTGCATTTAGGAGCCTTATTCTGAGTGACAGACGCTACAGGAACAGGAAGGGCGACAATGAGCCGGCCTGTAGCTGGAGGCAAAGGGCAGGCCGTCGGCTTGGCTCGCTGGGAGGTCCGGTGACTGACAGCCCTGAGCTCTCCTGGGCGACCCCCCCTGGCAGACATGCCGCAGCTTGAAGCTGCTGACCCCCCCCCCGCCCCAACCGACACTGACTCTGGCCACGATTGGCCCCTCGAACAATCTGTACAGAGACCACTTCTCTGACAAGAAGGCTTCCCTCCACCTGTCTTAGGGGTTACAAGGTGAGAGGTCCTGTCCCATTGCAAAGATGGCCTGAAGCACCAGTGTTCTGGCCTGGGACGTCACCCCCGGACAGCAGTGGCACTTTTACCTGGACGGCTTGATATACTTGCCTGACCATGTAGGTCATGAATACGTCTGTGAACATTTATTTGAAAATGTGGCCATTTTGGGGTTTGCTGGAAAATTCACTGTAACTGTAAAGTCATGGAACTCACTGCAGGAATGAGCTGCAAACTACCTGCTTTTTCAAGCAGCGGAGGATCTCAAATTTGTATTTTAAGAAGGGTAGTTAAGTTAACCTGAGCTGGAAATAGGCATTGTTTTGGGGGGGGGGGTGATGTCAAAGGAATAGTGTGTTCATTCTCCTCAGCTTTACTTTATTTACTTTAAGACCGGTTTGTACTCTTTCACTTGGGACCCAATAATGCACCCCCTCTTAGTGCTCAATCCCACATCCTACTGTAGTCCTTCACCAGACCCCACTCCTGCCTTATATTGTAACATTTCCCTTGATCTGACTCTTGGAAAAGCTGTTTGTTAAACCACGTCTACTCTCACACACCATGAAGTCCCTTCACCTTCTTCCTGCCCCTATGTAAGTGATTCCGTGGGCGGCATTTGGCTTAGTGGGTCAAGACATGGTGCCTGTGATCAGAAGGTCACTGGTTCAGATCCCATGGTTAGCAGTGATTTCACCAGTGGGCCCTTAAGTTATGCTCTTAACCCGTAATTGTTACAAGGACTGTCTGATTCTGCTTTCTCAAAAAATGCACGTCACTTTGGATGAAATAAATGCAAATTATTCTGAGGTTCTTGGCAATTACCAATTAATTCAAGAGTTGATCCATACTTAACCGGCTCTACTGACTAGAGACTCTAACCCCCCTGTCAAAGACTGTTCATCCCATCAATATGACAGAATGGCCCAGAAAAAATTCTGTTCCATTAAAGGGAAGAAGTTCTAACAGAAAGAACATGGAACATTGTATTGATCTGGGTTGGGGGCCCAATATGACATTTCTAAAGGGCGAAGAATCTCTGGTTCAACTGTGACTGCATTATTTGCTTAATGGTATTTGATCTGCATTCCTTCTCATTTTTGCTTCTACCTGTAAAGATGTTTGTTTGATAGCACCTGAGCCCGCCCCCCCCCGGGGTCGGCGGGGGGGGGGGGGGGGGGGGGGGGGGGG
>JABFEB020000020.1:8575588-8586025 GCA_019775895.2 Stomatorhinus ivindoensis | reverse complement strand
TTCTCCATCCCCCCCCCCCCCCCCCACCACCATGTCCCCAAATAAGACAAGTGGTAACAGAAAACTGATAGTTATATTACTGTTTTGTTCCATCTATGAATGGAATACTATGATTTATTGATAGTCACATGAAATGAACATGCGCGGATGCTGAAGGCAGGGCTCTGCTTCATGTTGGAGGTCCCATAGCAGACAGACCTTTTCAAGGTCTCTCAGCCACATCAAAATCCAGGAATTGAGAATGGACTTGTTTTCAAATTGCAGCTGAAAGGTGGAGATCTGCTCCGATCGTGCGACTCCATCTTCAAGCCCAATGAGCCTCCTTCACTCCTATTCAAAGAGTCTCCACAAGCAGGGCCTGATTAGCAATCACATTAGCCTGCAGCGAGGGGCAGAGACAGGCTCACCTCCGATTCTGCCTGCTTTGAGTGGAACGTAAAGTGCTGACCTTTGACCTCACTGGTCCCAAAGGATGCATTTTGGTGCCACCAGACACCTTGTACAGTGTGTTTAGGGAGACTAATTGATTGTTGAAGAAGACTGGAGAATTAGTCTTGTCTAGCTTCATCTGTGGTGGCCAGACGGTGTGAGAGGCCAAGCTCACAGCAGCAATGGGCCCAAGCTCTCTCACACGTATAAATGCTAACCAGACATTATTAGGAACTTTACTGCAACAGAATTTTCTCTCAGTGTCTGGCTTGCATAATTGAAATGATTCGCTTGCTGGATTTTTATGAAGGAAAACAAGAATCTGTAATGAGGTGTTACATTTGTAGACAGACTAATTAAGTAATTAGTTTATTGGGGGCCATTTAGATCTAGGTCCTCCTGCTTGTCTATTGAATTTGCTTTAATCAAGACACAACTCTTCCACACAGGGACCATTAACCATATGTCGTACAATGTCGTCTGCTGGGTGAGAAACATGTATTTCCTGTTGCAGACCTGTTGACTATGACTGATAAGAGTGCAGGCGTAATATTAGCAGGACACCCTGGATGTCTGAACTGCTTTTTTTCAAGGGAGCTGGGATATCTTGGAGCGCTACACTTCAGTCAATTATGTAGCTGGTGAATTTTAATGAGGTTCAATTATGGACCCTGTGGTCCTGCAGAACCTAACCCTCTGAGCCAGCTTCCCCTACTTCCTCCAGTCAGCCTCCCTGCCCATGGAACACCCTTTGGGCAGGGACGGATTATGGGTTGTGTGGGCCCCTGGGCAAAACGTTTGCGTTGACTTTTAATGTGATAAGTGTGTTCTCAGGTAATATGGAGATATTTCAGCTCTGCATCAGTGTCACACACTGAAGTTCTCAGGCAGATTCACTATTGTTGTGTTTATTTATCATGTGTCTTTGGGGGGAAAGACGTGTCCTGGAATATCTCTGACACGATGCAAACTGTCCAGCATCTTCTAAGGAAGTAAGCAGAGTTTATTTATTAAGTGCCTTTCACAGATAAAACAGTCAGAAAGCGCCGTACAAAACTAAAAAGCAGAAAAACATAAAACCAAAAAATAATGTAAAAAATACCTTAAAAAATACCAATAACTGAGAAAAAAGGTAAGTTTTAAGCTGCCTGTTAAAACTTTCTGCAGTGTCTACATGACACAGTGATGGAAGATCATTCCACAATCCAGTTGCATGTTCCTCCATGAAGAGTGCAGAGGAACGGTGCTCGCAACTGTGTGGGGGCCATAAAATGGCAGCCCCCCTGCAGGATGCCTCGTTAACAGGGTCCTTGTGCCGCTCACCACCCCCCACTAGGCCATCACATGAAGCGCAAATCTCCCTGTCCCGACACAGACCTCTGATGTGTCGTGGGTCCGGACCAGGCGTTCTCGCTGTGACCTCCTCCAGATGCCATTAAGGCGGGACACTTCCTCTCTGCGGGCACCAGACCCCTCCCACACTGCGTTTGCCATGCCAATGACCCTCAGGTCATCCCTGACCGGAGGAGGACAAGCAGTGCACGGCGGTCAGCCATGCGGTCTGGATCCGGAGCAGGGCTGGGCATGTGTCGGGGTGAATGAGTGTCCTGGGATAAGGAAGCGGGGGAAGCTGTGTACAAAAGACCCGGGGCGGGGGCGTCTTCATCCAGGTCCCTCTGAGGAACGGCTGCCCCCAGCTCGCTATTTAAAACAGCTGTCGCTCAAAGCAGCCCAGAACAGTTTTATGGACATTTGGGATGGCAGGATTTGTGCTGCGGCTGTAATCACCTCCTGGGTCCCATTAGCCAGCGGAGAGAGCTAATGGGCACCATGCAAGGGGCCGGACAGCTTTCCTCCCCGACTTACTGGTGACGACCTCGCCGCTGCGGCAGGTCTCAGATCAGCCGTCGTGCAGAACAAGGGAAAGATTAGGGGGGATTTTGTGGGGGGAGGAGGGGGGGATCCGGGCCTCCCTCCAGGTTGACCCCACCTGTGTGTTCTGCGCTGAGCTAGAAGGCGACCAGGCTCTTCCTCAGGTGGGCTGGAATGAATGCGAAGTTCCTCAAATTGCAGCACTGGGTGTGGATGGGGGGCGGGGTGGTTCATTCTACACCCCCCCTCCCAGATCCACCGTGGATGGAAGAATCTTACATGGGGTCCCAATTTGGGGTGGCAGAGGAACAGTTTATTACCTATCTCTCTGCCCTTATTTACAGAACTGATTAGATGTGATTCTTCCACCCTTCAACATGTCTTTACTGTAGTATAATTAGCTCATTCTCTCAACACAATTGTCGTTAATTATCTAATTATTTATATACAAGACGCACAAGTATTAGGCTGTCAAAGAAATTGTTTAAATCAATTTATCTGGGTAGTAACCGTTTATTTATGCAGAAATTAAAACAATTCATCATTAGAATATATGCAAATGATTTGTAACGCAACAAAGAGTAGCAACAATTTCTTTTGTTCTCCAAAAGGTTCATGAAATCTTGCTGGATGGGTAGATAAACTTTGCTTTGGTTCCTAAATGTCTCCACAGGGGCACTTCCGCCATTCCATAGATTTTGTTCAATTTCACCGCCAGCTCACTTTGCTGCTTTTCCACTGGCATGCTGGAACCAAGTCGCACCTGATCTGTACCACGAACGTAGAGTAGTTCCAGCTTGGTTCCTGCTCGCTTCGGTTTTCACTGCAGACGGGCCTGCTTGGTAAAAGAGTTGCCAGGTTTTCAGAGCGACAGTGACGTAACCCTGAAAAGATGCTTATTCACTTTTCGATCTCAGGTCGCAGTATGAGTTAGGTACAACTCAGCTCCTGGTGGCAGTGGAAAGGGGAAATGTGCCATAAAATTAACTTAAACAATTTGAGTTAATCATGCAATAATTTAGATGATTTGATGCGGTATGGATTAGCGAAAAGTGATGTGCTAGTGGTGAAGTCATCAAATACCTAGAATTTTACTGCAGATACTGTGGTGATTTTAAGAGATGTTTTGAAAAGGCAAAGCTAACACACATTTATACTGGCATCACAAGCATTTAAAAAGCTTTCTTTGGCAGCCCAAGACTTTTTGCAGTACTGTACATTAATTAATTAAAGATTAAACAAGGATCACACTGGTGGCTATGTATGTGACTTTGAAGTGCATGTTCAAAGCGGGTGAGATGTAAACATGGTGATAATGCTGGAGAATCTCCAGAGTGTGTGTGCAGGCCTCAAGCCTCAGGCCTCATTCCCTGTGTTCCACCCATCGCACGTGTTTCTGGTGTCAGGTCCTGGTCACGTGAGGAAGCTGACTGGACAAGAAGATAACTATGTATAACTATGAAACGAAATGATGGAAAAATCCTAAATACCACGTATCTAAGATTATTCATTCAGTTTACCTAGACAACTATTGGAGCAGTTGCATGGATGTAAATCATGGGAGGCATGAGGGGCTGTGACCCCCCCGATAATATAAACTAGTCAGTACAACCCCAGGACCCCCTTAAATAGATGGAGATCTCACCCCCCCTCCCCAACACCCAAAGTTGTGCCCTTGACCAGTTGAATGGTAATAAAGCTGTGATATTTTGGGGGAGTAACTGAGCTGATCAATGACAGAACTTTACTTAACAATATTCATTGCTGCTTATCACTCACACAAAGGGTTTAAGGCTCTTCCACTCCGCATGGCACCATTCTGTGTACAGGCTAACTGGGATTTCGATCCACCAGTGCTGACTAATGTAGCAGCTAGACTTGCATACACTCCTCACAAAAGTTTTGCACACGTTTGGAGTATCATAGTAGTAATGTGAATAGTAGTAATGTTGGGAAATGATTTATATCAAAGCCCAGTACTCTGTCATACCAGCTTTGTCATGGCTATTGTGTGACGTTCCTTCCCCTAGACCTGAAGCACAGCACATTACCATGTTTCTCTTAATGGGATCTCTTAGTAATTAGCCGTCTAACTGGTAGCATCTCCAGCCCGAAATCATGTTGTGGCTGGGCAGTGATTCCAGCTGCTTTGCTGGAGTTTCTACAGGTGTTGCTATTGGTTGGGCGGCTGATTTGGGTTGGAATGGCTGAGTGTGTTTAGGTGAGGACCCTGGAAAAATGCAGGGGCATCACATGACCAGCCAGGCCCTTCAACGCTAATGGCTCATGTTAATGCTAAGGACACAGTCCCCATAGGAGCAGAGGCCTCCTGTGTAAATATCAGTTTAATTCTTTAGGGACAGATTACAAGTTCTGATCACATTACTGAGGCCCTGATTAAAGAAACGGCTCCCAATTATGTGACTCTTCAGGCGCTTCTGTAGCTAATCTCCACCTTAATTATTCTTCGGCATGTGATTAGCAGGTGCTGGTCATTGTCTGTGGGATGTGCATATTGTGTTATCAAACTGAGTGACAGCAGGTGATTAAATTAGACGAGGGAGACAGGCGTTAGGGAGCACAGGAGCAGGCGGAAGGCCTTCCTCTCACTAATGTACAAAGGATGCTATCAGCCTCGCTATCTGAAGCTGCCATTGTCTTCACACTTGGCTGCTCACGTCCTTCATTTTGTCAAACAACAACAGAAATGTGTGAGGTAAAATATCAAGGGCCAGTGATTTGGGCTTGGGTGGGGGGGCGCCCTCTCTGTTGAGCAGCATTTGGAAACACACAAGATGGATCATGCTGGGCGGGGGAACTCTCCAATAAATGAGCCGTTTGGAAGTAAACAGAGCCTCTGCTGGCTTTATGGTGTTTAAACATTTCTACTTTGTACATTTTGATAGTATTAAAATGTTACTGAAAGAAAAACGACATTCAGACCCATCAGTTCTAAGGCTCAGCTCGTAAAAGTGGCAAATTTTTATTCAAAACTGATTTCAATATGCCTGTTCATGCCTGTAAATACGCACATTCTGATAAATGCTAACAATATAAGAAGGGTCTGAGATCAGAAGGTTGCCAGCTGAAATCCCAGAGAAGACAGGGCGATCGCACCGTTGGGCGCTTGAGCAACACTCTTACAGCCAAATTCTCCAGGGATTGTCTGACCTTCATTTCTGAAAATTACGGTACCTTGGATAAAAGCATCTGCTAAATGAGTGTAACTTAACGTAAGCCTGTCACTGAGGAGCTTTAGCTACGTGAAATGCGGTACCCGTGTGTTTCACCTTCAGTTGCAGTTAAATGTAAGACCACCCTGTGCATCTCTGCTGACTGCAAACAGGATTACCAGTGTAGCTGGGGGGCTGCAGTGGCATCAGCCAGCCGCGAGCTCAGGGACAGTAAGCCTGGCGACAGAAAGCGGGGCGAAATCTGCCAGCCCGGCCTCTGTTTACCCAAAGGCACGAGAAATAATGCAGATCACAGAAAGGATCTTTGAAGGGGAACCGCAATCCAGAGTGATGTATATCCCTTGCTCTGGCCATGTAAATATTTCACCCCAGAGCACCGTGGCTATTTTAAGAGTGACTTATACACTGTCATGCGTACAATAACAGTTGGGCTTGTTTCCGTTTTGGGGGTGTGTGACTGCATTTAATGGGAATGGAAGACCCTGAGAAATAGTCTATAAAAGAGAAATAGCTGTCGTTTAGCCTTAATTTAATCGATAATTCAATTGTCCTAGATAGAACACTGTACCACGTATGTAAAGGTATCTTTAAAAATCAGGCTGAAGGAAAGAACAAAATGTTATTCTTTCTAGCTGTACAGTGTACAATTTTTAAAGGCTGCAGACACAGGTCACGTGACTGTGTAAATTTGCATATTTAGGTCAGTTACTCCAACTCATTCATGTCATCTCCTGCTATTCCGGAGCGCACCCCATCCTGAAGCCTGAAGTCTGTCCAGTCCTGACTCTTTCCCATCCTGAGCCTGTCCCATCCTACTTTTGGCAGAACAAAAATGAGGACCCTTTGACCTCCTGCTTTCATCCTGTAGTCTACTGCATGATTCTCCCAAAAATGGTTCTAATGACCTTAATAAATTCTTCTTAAGCACTTACAGGCAACTATGCTGAAACATAAAAATAAATTGAATTAACTGAATTTCAGGGAAGAGCCATGGGCCCCCCAAGAGCCTCAGGGGCCCCAGGGCAAGCCAAGCACAGGGAGACCACTGAGTCCTTCAGCTCATGAGCACAAGGTCGGACAGAGCAGAAGATGGACACCGGCAAGGCTGGTGGGGGCTTTGGGAGGGGGGAGGTGGCCTGTTGGTGGTGCAGGATGGATGATTTACAGGCCCCTTGGAGGGTAACCCCGCTTTTCAGAAAATTGGCTCCTTTAAAGCCCTTTGCTTTTCTTTTTGTTTATTTTCTATAAACCTTTCAGAATGTTATGAAGGTAGAGAGCTTGTTTTGAATAAGCGAGCCTGATACAGAAATCTGCCCAACACATTATCTACAGCTGGATCAAAGGTGACAGCTGACTCTCGACAAGGACTCTGCCATCACTATCTATCAAATTTTAATGAGGTTGATCTTCTAGTTTTCCAGTTTTAAGGGTTTACTGCCCCATTGTAGATCGTGTTTACCCCCCCGATGAAAAAAAGCTTGAGAATCAGTAGAATTTAGAAGCAGGGACTTATAGATGATGAGATGTTCGGAGTGGGGGTGGTTAGGGGATAAGTCTTCTTAACAGGATCTTCCTTTCACATGAGCTCCGAGCCTTCTCAAAGCTGGTTTTCCCCTCACGCTTATCAGTAACTTGACCGAGCCTTCTTTATGGTCGTGCAGATGTTCCAGGACAGGATGGAGATCTGTTTTGTGTTTCAGAGAAGGCCGAGATTCAGATTTGTGGCTCTGTTTGAAGACTGACGCATCCCGGTCACGCAGACACAGGGGCCGCTGTTGTCTAGACGCGTCGTTGGACAGGAACCCAAAGTGGTTCTTTGAAGAGCTCTCTTCCTGGCTCTCCAGCTCTGGGTGCCGGCATGGAGAGCTCTATGCAGAGACGGGATCCCCACAAAACCCCAGAGGAACATCTCAGCCTCAGTGAGGAAGAAGACCCTGGAGCGTGAAAGCGTTCATTTAACTTCATCTTTTAATTCTAAGTCAAACTATCTGGTTATCCAGCTTTGCTACGAGAAAAGTATCCTTAGATGCTGAGGAATTCCCTGCATTTAAATGGTTCACCCTTAAACTGCTTCTATATCAGACTCTAGTACTAAGATATATGGCAGTCATCATCAACAAGCAGATCATGATTGACAAATCAATCGGCAAAAGGTTCCCAGTTGACGGTGACACCTACTACCTCTCCCCCGGAACCACGCAAGACAATTTACTGAGGGGAATCCCTCCCATTCTGTAAAACATACCATTGTGACTCGGTAACTCTCCAGATTATTTACCTCATAAAAGTAGCTTGCTCTGTAAAAAAACACTGGAAACCACTGGCTTAAGGTTTAAAGTCACACTGACCCGGTTACGGGTGTGTATATCAATCTTTACAAGCATGGTCTCATACCCAAATTCATCTAGATCAAAATTTTGCGTGTTTTTATCCTTTCGGCATCTTTCTCAGAAGAGCCTTTCATCTTCGGCGGCTATATATAACATCATGCTTATTTTATGGTCATTTCAGGCAAGTCGCTGCTGCATTATTCACGTCAGAAGCCGGGATCATTCTGGGCGTCTCGCCGGGCGCCGACGCGACCTCCGGCGACCCCTGTTTCCGCCTCGGCGGGCGCCTTCCAGCGCCGTGTTTGCGTTTGGGTGCGCAAACGTCTGCGTCTTTGTTTCACGACGCCAGGCCGGGGGCGTTACATAAGAGCGGCCCATAAAAGCACGGCACCATTTGAAACGCCGGCCGGCCGCACTTGCGAAGAGGGCACTCCGCTTTTACGCGACCTCTTTGCGGACGTTGGCCGTTGCGCGGCTTCAAAAGCCTGTCGTTGTCTTTTATAGCTTAGGGGCCCAAACAGATAGCGCTGTGAATGGGCAGTGACTCAGTGCAGAGCTGCTCCTGCTTTGGAACTCTGACTTTTATTTATTTACCCCCAGCTCCCGCCCCCTCGTTCCCTGTAAGAACAGGAACGGAAACCCAGTTTACGGGCAGCGCCTGCTACGCAGGCCGCCAGGATCGACGCTTTTTTTTCTTTTTACATCCCTCCAGCAATGTAAACTCGAGGACGCACAATTTGTTTAGAATTTTAAAGACCTGAGCAGTGGATGGCGGAGGATTATGGGATGGCCGTGTGATTTGTGGGGCGTTACGCGGCCCGGCTGGCTCACGCGGAGTGCGACTCTGCGTCTGACACTGTCCGACCTCGGGCCGGGTCCCCTGAGCGGAGGCTATTCTGTATTCTTATGCGTTATTATGTTTAATGTTCTGCTGAGAGATTTATTTCCCTGGAATCAGAATTTTTTTCAGATTTATGAAACGCTTTTCACTGCCAGGTCCTCCTTAAGCATCCTGGCAGCGGAAGAGATTGATTATGTTATGCATTCTCTGCTGAAAATAAAAATCTTCCTCTTCAAATGCATCTTATCCAGTCAGCCTCAAAACTAACAATAACAAACCACACTTTTGACAACAACCAGACTATGAGAAAAAATACAGGAAAAAAAATTATTTAAAAATTATTTATATACATATATACATACATATATATATGTACACACACACACACACTATTTCAACTAAGATATGCTGGATGTAAAGCCAATTTAACAGTTTCATACGATGGATGCGAACCAGTTTATATATATATATATAATATTTGTATATGAAATGTATATATATAGGATAAAATTATTTCATATTTATATATTTCATATATATTGTGTGTGTGTGTATGAACCGGTTTACATCCTATTTATTCAACTGGTAAACTGGTTCACATCCAGCGTATTAAACTGTTAAACTGTTTTACATCCAATATATCTTAATTTTTATCCTAAATGTAATTACTTATATGGAGTAGTAAGTCAGGAATGTTAGTGATTCCTCGTGTCGTGTTTCAGCTCTGTGTCTTACATGCAGTGATCCCCAAGAAATGTCTCATTCTCCCAGCCCCAGTTTTGTATGAGTCTTAGGTCCCATGGGGAGAACAGAATTGATCAGCATTGTGTTTTAACAGACCCCTGAGGGTATCCTGTGCTGTCCCGCCAGCCTTTGAACACTGCTGTAGAACACGCTTCAGAGGGGCTTTCACCTTGAAATGATAAAAATGTGAATTACTGGTTTGTTTATCATGCTCTTAAAACCTAAAGTGCATTATTAAATGGGGTGCATTGAAGGCGCATTGTTAAAAGTGTCTAAAACCCTTGTAAATCCTGCTAATTTATGTCATTGTTCTTCAGGAGCTTCATTCAGTCCTTCTGGTTTCAATTTGCCGCCGCGATCCACTGCTGCCTTGCTGTTCGCTGTGTCTTATAGCTGTGGTTCACACCCCCCTGGGCGATCGCGTCCTGCCTCAAAAGCCCTCTACAAGGCGCCAGATGCCCCCCCTCCCTCGCCCTATCCAGGTACATCCAGTTAAGGTTGGTCCCAGGAGGAGACTGCATGGGTTCTGAAGCTGATGATCGTAAAGGTTGCCATAGGTTGCAGCAGAATCTTGTTCCATCCCCATTAAAGGCTACACCTTCAGAGCCGCGATAACACGTGCTGCCTGGGGGGTCAGCTGTAGGGGGGCGGGAAGCTGCCATGTTGCATCCAGCTCTCCCCCCCCCCCCCCACACACCCAAGGTAACGGTGATCACCAAATTTCAATAAGACAGAAAGCCTCATAGACGCTGTGTAAATCCTAAGTAAATTGCAAATCGCATAAAAACAAGGCGATTCCACAAGCACGAGCTCACACACCGTTGTGTATAGGGAGACGTGCTGCGGGAAAGTGACGCCGGCGGTCTGTCCGGCTTTCTGACTGTGTGCAAAAGGGTCGCGTTGACCATTATCTCACCTGTTATCGAAGACTAATGTGACCATCTTCCCTCCCACATCTATGCAAAGAATGGAATGGCTTCCTGGCCGATGGGCCTCTTTTCTCAATGGCCCCCACCATATCTCTTCA
>JABFEB020000020.1:8514934-8528349 GCA_019775895.2 Stomatorhinus ivindoensis | reverse complement strand
AGCACCCCCTTCAGGGTGGCTATAGTGGATTGCATTTCTGCCCTCCTGTTGCCTTCCCCTACAGTCCTCCACTTTAAACCCTCCAAGGGAAGGCTGCCCCCTCCTGGTTGGTGCAAACCTTAGTGGCCAGCCAAGCCCCATTGGCTCTCCTTGAGGCCGACGATGAGGAAACCACGGTTACTGCCAGCCTGCATGGTGCTGCTCGCCCCCTTGTGGTGCAGGGAGACATCATATTATACTAATGCTGTGTTCCATTTACTGGGAATGACATCACAGCCGAGTTAACTGCGTTCCAGTACAGCAAGTCTAAAAGCCATTCAGCAATACCAGGGAGCTGTTTCAAACAGCAAGATTTCTTGCTCAGCCTGATAACTTGTCGCATTTAATTTATCCCAGTTTAAATGGCCTTAATCTTCATTCACTTACATTTAGCCCAGGCTACCTTAAATCCAACAAGTTATCCAGCTAAGCAAGAAATCCTGCTTTCCGGAACAGACCCCAGTTCTAGCCATTGTTAGTAATATCAGTCGATAACAATACATTTCACAGTAATTTGCACATACAAACACCGTAGCAACACGTCCAAAGATAGCGGTTGGACAGTACTGTGTCTACGACCAATTTAATGAGTCACAAATAAGATGTAAGTGCTAATAACCAATAACTCTGACTTTCTAAGTAGGAATTCCAACTCTGGGGGGGGGGGTTCTAGGAACTCAGAATGTCTGAGTTAGGAGTTTGAATGGAACACAACATTACCTGCTGCAGTCTCTTCCCTTACTGGCCTAACAAGTACAGCTGTTGTATCACTAGCTTATTACTCTCTTGAATAACAACATTGTACAACATTGTACTGTTGATTATTATCTTGCTAAAAAGAAAAGCTCTACCAAGGGGGAAAAAAAACTCTGTTTAATACTCTGGCCATAGTACAAATTCTAGTTTTATAATGCTAACAATGATCCGCTGTTGTATAACATATCATTAACGTTCTGAAACTTTCTTTGACCTGAATTCCTTTGAAACTCTCCCATTAAACGCGCTGTCTAGATAACTCCAACCTCTTCAGCCCCAACCGCCTCATGAATACAAATGGAGGCACTGAGAGGCATTTCGAAGGTGACACACTGCGTCCTGGCCACTCCTGCACTCTGAAGGTATTTCAGGCTCTGGGTTCATCGCCCATGCAGCCTACTCAGGCCTGTCCGAAGGTGACTGGCTCTGTGGCCAAAGGAGCAGCGAGGGCCAAGGATCGTTCACTTAGCTGGGGGCACAGACAGTCATTTAGAGCTTCAGCGTGTTCTCGTGCATGTAAAAGTAGGTCTTAGGCCAGAAGATTGTTTATTTTCCGTTTCCTGTTAGTTTAACGAAAATTAATTAATTAATCAAGCAGCTGGTTTTAACAGATCTGCTGCTAAGTGCAGAACTCACCGTGACCAGCACTGTTACAGCTGGATTCCCAGATGCAAGCGCACTGGGGGCATGTTCTTACAGCCAGAACAAATTCCATTAGAGCACAATGGCGTCGATGATACTGATAAGGTGTAGGCTCCCAGAGATGTTCACTGCTGTCGGACAGATTGGCTCCAGTGACAGATCCGTAAAGCAGTCTGTGAAGTAAGTTGAGGATGAGCCCTTAGGGCAGCTTAGCATCAGAATCCCAGGCACTAACCTAAGAAACACTCCATGCTGGATGTGAACGGTCAACACGGCTAATATTGTCCTTTCTTCTCTTCCTGCCAGCAGAGCAGAGAGTAGCTGAGGCTGGGTGTACCTCTGTTGTCTGTTTTGTCGTTCATTTATGATGCATTGCTGCGTTCATGTTTTAGTCGTTTTATTGTCGAGGAAATTCCCTTTTACACATTTTTTTTCTTGCACCTCCATGTTGTATGTACAGTAACACTATCCGGCCAAAAGTTAGTCCACAGAATTGTTGATTTCAAAATGGTGCAAGAAATGAAAAGTAACTAGAAAAATATAAGAATAATTTAAAGATACTGATATTTTTAATCATATAGACTAATGTATACATTAAAAAAAATCATTATATAACCAATAAATAACCAGTACTGGAAATGAAAAAGGGGTTAAAAGTTTTGAAAAAAGGCCAAGTGATAGCAAGCAAACTTTGAGAAAAAGTAGCTCTATGTGTTTTGAACTATATACGCTGTCTGTTAGCAGGAGGGAAAGTTGGTTCAATGGAACATTGAGGCAAAGTATTCAGCTTCAGTCACCATGTAGGATGGAGAAGTGGGTGAGTGAATGAGCTCGGCATGTGTGACTCCCACTGTCAAGAGTGGAGGAGGCAGCATCACGGAATGGGGTTCCTTTCCAGGTGAGAGAGTTCATCACTAAATCCAAGGCAACCAAAACCAGCATGCATATCCAAAGGTCCTTCAAAGACATGCTACTCCCTGAAGGATATGGCCGATTGGGCAGTCCTTCAGTCTTTATGAAAATAACAACCCAAGAACTATCTGTTGAAGAAAGAAAGTGAAGTACAACTCAACTGGCCTGCCCCGGCTCCAAACCTCAATCCTGCAGAACTTCTGTGGGACGAACTGGACAGAAGAGTCAAAGCAAAGAAGACCATAAGCACCCAGCATCTCTGGGAATTTCTGCAGAAGAGCTGTAGAGAAGAGGTATATCTAACATATGCAGCCTGATATATGCCCTGTGGTATCTAGGTAGGCATCAGGCCACCACAACACCAAACTGAATGAGAGGGATCTAACAGTGAGCAGATTTTTCCAGCTGGACTGGAGCGAGACAAGCTTGAAGAGGTCACAGGGCTGTCAGTGCGGATACGGTTAAATGAACTTTGACTCCAGACACGTCCCAGAATGCCTGACACCCTGCTACACTGCAAACGCATCCATGTTCTTTCTCCATGTTGGGTTTGTGTTTTCCGCCACCTGTTCCTCATTCACTTGGACACCCTGGTTTTCAAGCTCCGTGTCTGAGAGGAAAAGGACGACAACAAGTGTACAAACAGACGCTGAACTGGCAAGCGTTTCTCAGGCTCAGATCCCAGATTTACCTACTCATGGGCGTTGCTGCAAATAAGTCCCTCTCAACATTTCTAAATAACCAACCATGCTACACTAGCTGTGAATTCTGGGAAGTAGTATTGTAGTACCACACACTACAAGACCTAAGAACACTCAATAGATTCAAGCAAGCACGTCATACACGTATAAATACTAAATGCATCTCTGCATACACCCTATCAGACAACTAAGGACAGCTTGTGGGCACAGGCTAGGAGCAGATGGCCCTCAGAGGGAGCGGATATCCAACACCTCAGTGTGACTGCGGCAGGAAGTGTGACGCTGAGCTGGAAGCAACGGCATACAAAGCCAGACCAGACACACAGGCCCCACCCCTCACAGTTCAGGACACGCCCACTCTGCATACCCAAGCTCACGCCACAGAACAAAGCCACACCCACTTTGACTAACATAACTCACGGAACTCGCCACTTATGGAACAGATCCACACCCCCCTTCCCATAAAAATACTAAGTCGAGTAATTTTTAATTATGTCAAAACATTTATCTTTTATTCTAGTCAAATTGGAGAGACGTCAGTATATTGTGTTTTTGTATTTAGGAATGTCTACTCCTTAAAGCATCCCAACTAATATAGACAGACTTTTGGTACCTGTACTTTACTTTGACAATTCATTGTTTATACGCAGTTCCAAAACCTGACCTTTGAAGCAGCACACACAATGCTAGTCCCTGGCTCATGAATTATTTAGCCAGTTTTGAAGGAAATTGCCCAGGGGAAAGCAACTGAAGGGTGAATGGTATATTTTATGGTTATACCAATATTCCCCACATTTGCAGTGAGAAAAGATATATATTTTTGATCTGCTAAGATATAATTCATCAAGGAGCATAAGAGCTTCTTTTCCCTGAAGCTAAACTGTGAAACCCAAAAATAAAACACAAGGAAGTAAACAAAATGTGCAGGCACGAGTCCGTGTCTTTTGGAGTGGATGGTTCCTGTAATAGGATTTGTGGCAGTCCTGGGCAATTACTGTTGATTAAAAAAATCAATTGGAGAATAAGTGTTTGAAAAATGGATTTGGCTGTCCATGTTCAGTCTTCCAGTGATTGGTTCCTGCTCAGTCGCTGAGCAGGCCAGCCCGTGAGCAATCCTTCCCTGAAATAAGGATTCTTTAAATCACAGCTCCAAAATAGAAACCCCATACAGTATTATGATGATGGGCTTCACTATTATGATAATGGGCTTCAGTATTATGATGACTGGGCTTCAGAGTTGGAAAGTTCAGGTCCAAAAAGTAGAAATACTGGTCAAGGTTTTTAGTTCAATCAACCAGTTGAGCATAAAGAGTTACAGTACAGAGTACCCAACTGGTTGGTTGAAATAAAACCTTGGTCTGGATTTGTACTTTCTGGACCTGAACTTTCCACCTTTGTGAGGCTTTTCCAAGTGGCACAAATCCCTCTCTTTGTGCTGATACCTGTATGGCCACACATTTTTATTAAAGCAGTCGTCTCATAGTTCTGCACACCATCCCTCCAGTCCCATCCTGCTCACATTACGGGAGAGTAGTGTGTTATATGAGAGCAATTTAAAGAGGAAGCGATCACATACTGCGTGGGTATGTACAGATACGGGTGTACGCGTATGTTCTGAAGCAATACCTGCATTGGAATTTTGATCTTCGGATGTGTCCAATGAATAGAGCAAATGGGCTGGGCTTGGTTCCAGAACTTTCTGAGGCACAGAAGCTTCCCCTGAGCCCTGGGGAAAAAATCTAATTCTCAGCAGACAAATATGACAAGGTTCCTCCAGGGGACAGAGTGAGCCCCCCCAGGCCTGATTGGGGAGACAGAACGGGGGCCTTGCAGCCAGGCAGCACAGCAGGGGTTGGAGGGGTGCTGACTGTTTACTGGCCATAAGCTGATTCCTGCCATCCAGGCAAGCACATTGTGTACCAGGACTGTAGCCACCAAGAGGCCGCATGAACTCACAGCAGCTACCACTTTAAAAAGGGGGGTAACTGAATACTTACTTACCGCTAATTCTGACACCCTGGTGTATCTGCAAGTTACCTAACTCTCAATAAACCTTAAGCTAAAACATAGATGGGGGACAGCAATTTTTTCAAATGGATAAAAAATAGCTTAAGAAGCACTTATTAATTAAATAGATGAATGAGATATTGTGCATATCCAAACCCAGGAAGCAGCCCTGAAGCCTAACAAATTGTGCGACTAAGCAAGAATCCTGTTTTGTCATATATAAGCCTCTGTTCTCTGCTTAGGTCAGCCTATCCCAGCTTAAATGGACTTTATCTTCGTCCACTTACATTTATCTCAGACTACCTTAAATAAGACATATCGACTGATCATGTCTTGTGTTTACATGTAGACAGGCAACATCGTGCCAGATAGAATGTTGCAGGCACGTTCACAACAGACCAGAACAAATATGCGTGAGTTTAGGATTTACAAACTTCTGGAGAGCTAGCAAAACTTAGAGGAAGCTAATTGGTCCGCTAACGGTTTTCAAAGTTAGCGGAAATGCTAATCCACTAGCTTAAAGATTAGCTTTGCTAATTAGTAATTAACTCAGGTGACTGAATTTTGCAAATGTGAGTTGCCACCCAAGAAGCACAATGAATGCAAAGGGTTAAACAGGCTAACAATGAAGAAGAATTTGAAAAAATGTAATGGGCCTAATCAGGTAATCTACTATGGAGACTAACCAAAAGATAGAGTAACTAACCAGCCCAGATAGCAGGAAATCCTGGATCCTGTGTTGAAATGATGCAAAACCCTTCAGCCTTATTGTCAATGCACACCTCACTCCCCACACAGGAGTCGTTCACCCCACCCCTGCCAGCAGGAAGTTTAAGATTCAGGCCGCCCTTCGCCAGAGAAATTGGCATTTAATTCTGGGAAAATGGAGATGGATCTCACTACATCTGCAGAAAAGTTGACGAGCCAGTCCCTTTAATGGGTTTTTCCCTGGACAGTCGATCCCCCTTCCCGCGTAGCCAGAAAAGCAATCTCACACTTTGCATGTCTGTGAATATTAACATGCTCACGCTAGGCCCTGCTCCTGCTTTCCTCAGAACAGCGGGCGTTAGCGCTGAGGGGGACAGCAGAACGTGCCGTGGAGCACCTAAACAGCACATCATAGCCAGGCGGAAACATTACAGCTACCTGCTCTCATTATTATTTATGCTAACATGCTACATTGCTAAATGAGCAACTCATATTCTCAGAATCATGTGCCCAGTCCATGACAAAAGCCACAGAAAAGGGCACAACCCCCTGCTAGACCTTAGTTATACAGGTTTAATGTTCAGAAACTTCATAGCAAAGATGTATTTGAAAAATCACTATCAGTGGTATACAGAAATTTTTTTTAGCTAGACTTTGATATTACTACAGCGAACTCAGTGAGCATCACTTTAAGGTTTGTTGGTTCAACCCCTCCCCCCTAATTGTGTGTGTGTGTGTGGACTTGTATGTTCTCCCTGTGTGTGGACGTTCTTTGCAGTTAGGTGAGCAATGTCTCTAAGCTGCCCATAGAATGTAGCATGTGTCTTGTAAGACAGATAAAGGAGACTCTTCTTGTTTTTTTCTTTTTGAGAATGGAGAGTCCTCAGATAATTTGGGGTTTACTAGGAATTTTAGGCTTTTTTTTCTGTAGGATGCTGAGTAACATGATGGCAATAAGACCACGGGTATGCTAGCCAAAGGATGGCTGTCGCCCCGCCTTCTTCAGGTGGGGAGAGCCAATCCGACGTTCGGTGTCAAAGAGACCGAAGCCTCTTTGGTTTATTCAGACGCCACTCCATGGGGCATGGCAGATTAGCATAAAACATAAAACAATAAGTGTAAAACAATTCTGGTAATCAGCAGCATCCTGCAGTGCATAAGAATCAATTTTCTGCATCAAGGGGAGGGTAGAGGAGGGGCAGGCGGACAGTAACACAAAGATAGCATGAGAAAAGGCCTGTTTATTCATGTATTCGAGAAGCAGACAGATGATTCATTTCTGTGGTAGCCCATGGCCTTGGGAAAAGACTTTGGTTTGTTTTTGTAATTCCTCTGACATGTTGATCGAAAGAATACGAGAAAGATCTTTGGTTACCAGGACGACATTTTCCCCCAAATAACCAGTTTATGACTGAAATGCGATTAGCGTGTGCTGACTGCCCAGAATTCAAGCCCCAGAATTAGATAAATATTCAATTACTTTGATTTTTTGTTTCAGAATTACCTCAGACAGTTGGCAGCTTCGTGACTAGGCCGAAAGGCCCAAAATGAATTACAGAAGGAGAGCTGCCATTTTGTTTTTAGAACCACCAGAAGTCTCACTGACGGTGTTGACCTGGGAAATTCACATTAATTATCTGTAGCTGCAGATTTTCTGCCTTTCAGCACTTCAGGCAGGCGGTTGCCAACTACAGACACTGTGCCACTGCTACTGAACACACCCAGGACAATGAAACACTTCATGAGACTCATGTTGCTTGGGATTGATATCCCAGCATGCTTTGCAGCAGCCCACCTCAGGAAGTGGTGTTGCCACAAAACTTTTTAAAAATTATTCAAATAATTGACAGCTGCAGGGCTTTATGAATAACAGATACTTTTACCAAACCTGGTGCTTTAACACTACATTACCCATCATGCTTTCACATGCAGGGACCACTTGCAAAAAGGGTTTGTAACCTGTAATTTACATATCTATAGCCTAGTTACTATTTCCAGAATCACTGGTTTTAAAATTTTCCTTAAACTTTGTTTCCTTTTCCTCTGAAAATTTGTAATAAAAAAACCCTGAAATGACATACTTAGCAGACATTTTTGTTGAAAGCGACCTACAAGCCAGGGATGTTTTTCCACCTGTCTTTTTAAATATAACAGATGTTTTATTTTTTACATTAACAGTGATGCCCCATTTTGTCTTGTTAAAAGGAGCAGGTATTTTAAGTGGACCTGCTGCCGTATCTTTGTTTTTCGCTTGGTCACATCAATGGCCTTTTTTTACTTCGTATTTTAGATAGTTAAATAACTTGTAGAAAACTGTAAATACACAATGTGCACTTGCAAGAACAGAATAACTTCTTTCACTCAGTCGGGTTTCTCCAACATAACTGTCTTTCGGGTGACGTGGTCATTGTCCCCTGCAGGCCAACCACACGCAGGCTGTAAATTGCTCATAGTGTATGAGAATGTGCACCCGGTGATGCCCTGGCACTCATCCGGGGGGGGGTCTCTGCCTGTGTCCCGTGCTGCCCGGGTCCAGCTCCATGGGCCCTGTGACTGGGCCCATGGGCTGGATAGGTTTGTGGAAGATGCATGGATGGATGCATTCAGTGTTTATGCTGGTTGAATAGTATAGAATATCGGGGTATTTTAAAGAAAAGCTGAAGTGAATTTCTTTGCTTTTGACCTGCTGTGTGATGTAAAGTGCTATACGCACATACACACATCCCTAACCTTAACCATAAGCAACCAAACAAAATACAAAACTCTTGGCATTTATAGTTTTGATCACAGTCACATTTTTTCATATATAAAATTTAGTTTCCTCTTGTTGGGACTGAAAATTGTCCCTATAAGGTCAAATTAAGGACATTTGGTCCCCAGAATGTAATATTTACAACCCCCCCCCCTCCCCCCCCCAAAACACAGGGGAAAGGTGCAACTCTTGTGCCCACACCCTTGTACCTGCCCATCTCTCTATTCAGATCATTCAGTCTCACTGCTGTGTGTGTGTGTGGGGGGGTAACACCCATCCATCCATCCACTTTCTGTACCCATGTGTCCTTTTCAGAATTCCGGATCCCAGAAGCTATGGGCACAAGGCAGGAAACAAACCAGGATGGGTTCAATCACACACCATTCACTCACACGCACACTCACACACACCATTCGTGACACACACTTACCTGGGCATTAATCACGCAGGTAATCAGCCAAGCTCAATTACACAAGATATGATAACGTGATTTCATGTTCGATGTGTGATTAAAGACTACACTCTGAAAATGAACACAGGAACACACCAGTATCTGATTACAGGAGGTATAGAGATGAAGAACCTGCAGATCTCCGGGAGGTAACTTCTGTTATACCTTTGAGTGGCAGTATAAATTGTTAACCTCAATGTCACTGTTTGCCGATTAAGGTATCTTTGGCTAAGGTATAGAGTGCTGACACGCACACTGCTTTAGCTTTTAACTACTCTTCCCTTTTCAAATGCTCAAATTTATGAAAATAAGGCTCATGTTCCCCTGTTAAGCGGGCATCACTCCCAGAGGTGCTGAAAAATGTGACACAGCAGCACGTGGCAGCACCGGTACGGCAGGCGGGATCGGGAGCGCAGAGCGGGCCGGCGTTCCACCTCGGGCCCGGGGCCACGTCCCAGACAGGAAGATGGATAGCCTGACCCTATTAAAAACTGCACTCAGCTTACAGGGCTGGCCAAACTGCTAACAATGCAAGGGCCCCTGACAGGGCCAAGAACACCCCCCCATCTGCAGCCCCCCCCCCCCATTCATATGGGGGAAACATTAAGTTGACTGTCACCCCTGAAGTCTCTTGACTTTAAGCAGCAACACTTCAAGGTGAAACACACTACCCAGAATCCTCGGGGTACATTACATTAGTAGCTAAGGAATAATTCACACTGATTCATACTCATTAGAAGTGAAAACCCTGTGGAGGGAGGGGGTGTCCTGGGATAAGCTGTGGTCTGGGGACAAGCCTGACTGCGGTTTATTGTTAATTAACAATTAATTAATCGGTTAATATTAAATGGCCATTTACCTGTGAATATTTAGGATACGTGGATGCAGAACTGGCTTCTCTGTTAATGAGCTCAAGGCTTCAGTAAAATGCTAATTATATATATAGCATCTTCTGGGAGCTCTGATGTTTCTGAGGGACTTATTCTCAGTTGGGGGCCACCCCAAGTGCCTTAGTGGGCATAAAAGTGAAGAAAAGATGCCTTCCTCTGCTGATCAGTCCCCCACCCGTCATCCCAAAAATAGTCGAATTCATTTGAAGCCTTTGTTTGCTCCATTCAGACAGTAATGAAAAACTCCCAAAGACAGTGTAAGTATAGAAAACAGTTCATCACTGAGCCTGATCTGAAGACAAAGATGCTGGTTGTCGAGGAGAGTATGTCGCGCTTCAGCCGTGACACGGAGAGCATTCCCAGTCTTGACTTCACCCTGAATTTATTTTATCAGTGAAATGGGTTAACAAGTCCTCGCAGTCTTTTAATCTTAAATTTTGAGTTTTTCCACGAAGCTTTGAGGCAAAATAAAACACCTTCACTGTCATAACCGCACCTACTGGCCATTTTTCCATGTGCATAAAAGCCAGACAACAGGTCTGATACAGAGTTTTTGGAGCTTCAGCAGATATTTCTTAGTGACAGAAACTTATACACGTTTCTCCCTCTGCCTCAGCTCTAACGTGGGTAATAATGCTCTGCTTCGCGTTAGAAGTATAATGCAGGAGGTGCCATTGACTGAGAACTTCTATCGAGTGGTTATCCTCCATCTGTACTGGATATGGGATGGATCTCTCACTGCAGACCTGATGACCGGATGTTTCGGTGAGGGTGACACTCTCAGTGACGTTGGGGTGGGGGTGAGGCATCTCATTTGTGACAGTCTGGGGCAGCAGATGCATTTCTTACTAGTGACCTTTTGACATGCTATTGAAGAGCGATGCACCACTCACAGGGCAAACAAAGTGCAGTGCGTTGCGAAAGTATCGAACCTCGCCTGAATTACGAATGACATGTACATATATTTTTCATCTCAGTATTTTAATTGCAAACTCATAGTCTCTCACAGTATATTTTCAAAGTCAAAATCAATTATTTGTCAGCAAAATCTTTTAATCAGAAACTAAAAATACTGTATTCGACCGCTACACAATAGTATTTGACAAAGCCAGCTATTTTGCGGGAAGTAGCTGCCAGTTTATACTGTTCATGAGTGAATTCAGGAGTGATTACCCTGAGTCTTTCTGATTGGTTGGATGTTGCTTTTCAGTGAAAGCCACAGGGTCTCTATCGGTTTTAGACTGTAAAACATTCGCCTTCTTGTCATTTTAGTCTCCCCTGTATTGATTTGACCTTGTGATTAGAGTCATTGACTTGCTGAAAGTTTAACTTTTTCACCAAGCTTTCGTTTTTTTTTTCTTTCTAGACTGAAGCACGTTTTTTTTATAATATCTCCCCATTTTTTTTGGTTCATCCATTCTCCCTTCAGTTTTGACAAGATGCCCAATTCCTGAACCTGACGAGCATCATCATAGCACGATGCTGCCACCACCACATGTCACTGTAGGGATGGTGCTAATTGAAGCATGGGCTGAGTTACGTCTGTGCCACATATAGTACTGTGAATTTTGGCCAAAAATCTCTATCTTTGCCTCATCAGACCGCAAAACCTCGTCCCAAATGTTAGCTGGGTCACTCTGCTACCTTCTGGCAAGCTGTGGACATGCTTTCATACAGCTCTACTTGAGTTACGTCTTCTTTCTTGATCTATCAGTGCTTACTGGGATGTTAAACCTCTTCTATACCTTTTTAATCTATACTAAACAAATGATACCTGACTATTTATCTCTAAGTGTCTTACATGCTACTAAATCATCATTTTCACTCCTTACCTTCTGACTGACAATCTTTCCAAATATAAATCCGAGGGGGGGGGGGCATGGGGGTTATCCCACGTGGAGGCCATCTGTAGGACAGCTGCGTCCTCAGCAAGGGAAGGTTTTTTCCTCCTACATCTGGACCTACCAGAGCAAAGGGGTTGGATACTTATTCAAGAAGCATTTTTCAGTTCTTGGTTTTCTTTAAAGGATTTGCTCACAGAAAATTGATTTTGACATGATTTACTGCGAGAGACCAGGAGTTTGCAATAAAAATATATTGGAGGAATATGTGTATATATCATTTGACATCCAGGCAAATTCGGTCATTTTAAGGGAGGTTCAATACTTCTTCATGGCACGGTGTTTTTACTGGTATATTGTTTCCTGCATTACACCAAATCAATGCCACTTAAACAAGAGTAAAAGGTTAACAAAACAGTTATATGTTGGATATTAACATGTCTTTATTCCTTAGCTATAAACATAACTCAATAAATCGGCTCTCACTGTCGTCATAATCATCACGGTACGTTTACTCCTTCTTTAACACCAAGTTCTGTGGAGCGTCTGGAAAATTTCATCCGCATTACGTTTATATTTATCTAGCAGGGGCTTTTGCCTAAAGCAACATGTTAATGTGGAAAGTAGCACGTTTCAAGAATTCAGTTGTCAAGAAGTCGACTCGCTTAGGTCAACCTTCCATTGAACGCCCAGGTAGAAGTGCAAGCTGTGAATTACTGGAAAACTCTACAAACCTGACTTGGTTTAATGTGATTCCAACACGGAGAGCCATTAATTCAACAGTTCAAACATGGACAATTAATCGACAGCTCGGGTGTAATGAAAATAAGGAGGTGTGTTGAACAATTCTGCGCTCTATGGTGCCCCTGCTGACCTGCTTGTGTATGTGCTGTACTTGAACAATTAACCTGATATTACAGCTTAGGGGATAAGATACCAAACGGCAGAAACCGGTCAGTCATACAGCTGTCAAAACAGAAGGTTATCATTCAGACTTAAAATTCCTGTGTCACAAACAGCCAATATGAATGAAAGATGAACAGTACAGATTAAGTGCTTGGCTGATGTGGGCTCCGAAACCAGTACAGCTATGGCATCTTGGCAACATTTCAGCCCACAGACTCAGACTGTCAACCTGCATCTCCTTCTCAGAAACTACGTTCTACCATCATCGTCTTGATTGGTCAGGCTATATACCTGATTGGACCAGGCTTTAAATCTGATTGGTCCAGGCTTTAAATCTGATTGAACATGCTTTAAATCTGATTGGGTAGGCTTTAAACCAAGCTAGGGGTGACTTTTCAGCAGTGTCATACCTACGAATCAAACTTTCCCATGAGAATGCCAGTTCTAGGGCAACTGTATTTTACTCCAATCATTTTAAGGTTTGCTACAGGCTGTTAGTATTGGAAGTTATGCTGCATTCATTCATAGATCCCATTTAGGGAAGCAAATTGGTTGTGATGTTCACTGCAGTTTGCTACACAGTTGAGTATCCTTCCTTTGTCCCTCCTCTCCGCCCTCTCATCTCATGTGGCCACCGCGCAGGCCGGGATCTCTGCCTGATGAATGCAACTGTGATATGGTTAGTCCCATCTGGGATTTAAGTCACGTTATAGCTGGAACGCAGACATTTCACTGCATAATCACTGTATAGTCACTGCATAGCCAAGGCTGGCCCTGGATGTTCTGACAGCCTTTTGGTTGTGTGCCCCC
>JABFEB020000020.1:8504122-8514910 GCA_019775895.2 Stomatorhinus ivindoensis | reverse complement strand
CGATCCCCAGAGCAGTAGAGAACAATGTTTGTCTATTTATATATATTAAAAACATTTCTGTAGCACAGGCTGTCTGGCTGTTAACTAAGTTGTGTCAGTTTCACTAGAACAGTAGTGAAATATTAAAACTAGTGTTAATGGCTATAAATTCATGGGATGCAGAGGTATTTCTTTTGACTTTTTTCACTCACTCTTCTGCATCCTCTAATCCAGGGATGGGGAACCTGTTCCATGGAGGGCTGGTGTGGGTGCAAGTTTTTGGGATGGCCTCTCAATCAGCCAATCACAGTGGGTCCCCCAGGACTGGAGTCGAGAACCACTGGTTTATTATTGGCTGATAGAGAGGTCATCCCAAAAACCCGCACCGGCTCTCCATGGAACAGGTTCCCCATCAGATTAAGAGCTTAAGCTCAAACAACCCTACATTGCTGAACCTTTTCATTAAATCTGCCAAGTAAATGATTGCAGCATCTTCCCAAATTAAAAACAGTGAAGTTATTGATCGAGGCCATAAATTAATTCACAGTAAACAATGGCTCCTTAAAGATGTCTCTGCTACTGAGATCCTTGAGGTGTGACTCACAAACCAAAAAAACAGACATTTTGGGTGTTTGTTTTTTGCCAGAGGTTCTCTGCTTGTGCTGCATTTGTACTAAAGATGACAGTCACATGCTTCAAATACCTCAGATTCAGATTGGAAATTCAGACCGAAACACGGACAGAAATTCCAAGCCACACTCAGGTATTTCTCTCTGCTTCACTCTTGCTGCCAACTAAGCAGAGTGAGATAGATACTTGCAAGCCGAACATTCCAGGAAAGCTGTGGGACAGCTAGGGTTACAGTAAACCAGTGTTTCTCAACCTGGTCCACAGGGAACCCCAGACAGTTCACGTTTTTGCTCCCTCCCAGCTCCCTGCCCGACAGTCCACATTTTTGCTCCCTCCCAGCTCCCTGCCCGACAGTCCACATTTTTGCTCCCTCCCAGCTCCCTGCCAGACAGTTCACGTTTTTGCTCCCTCCCAGCTCCCTGCCAGACAGTCCACATTTTTGCTTCCTCCAAAAGCATGAACTGTCTGGGGGATATTTGAGTAACGGGTTGAGAAAAACTGCAGTAAATTCACGTAGCAAAGAAACAGCAATCAGCATTACCAGAGCTGAGCTCCTCAACTAATGTGTCATGCAGAGGACCGTAAAAAGCCGTCCTATTTTCCTAATAGTTCCTTTGTTGAGGGTGTTGACCTGAAACATCTAGGTGAGGCCTATTTGTACAGAATATCATGGGTTTTCCTATTTATTTTTGCTACCCTCATCCTGTTCCTGAGTTCCCCTGGTGACAGCCACCTGCCTTGCGTGCCTGAAAGCCATCTGTTCCCAAGTGGCGACACAACAGCACACAGAGTTTGGCGAAGCTCAGGAAATGGGCGGGGGGGGGGGGGATGGGCTATTCTTCACGGACTTAGCATTGGGGAGGCCAGTGAGCATGGATCATGCTTGTCCATGACGGAGGGGTACTCTGTGCCTTAGGAACACAAAGTTTCCATCTCCCAGGCTTGCGGAGGTCGTACACATCTTCTATACTTTTTTTGAGAGAATACAACGGCAGCAGAAATAGTTCCTGCAAAAACCATATGTCAGGAGGTACTTTCATCATTAAGGAACAAAACAGCAAAAGAATCTGATCCAATCCTCTTACAGGCCATATGTCTTATGTGACGAAACCATCTCCTGCCAATTATCCACAAAATTGATCTACTGCTGCTGGAAAATGAGAAGTGAATATATATAATTTAATATCATGCCATGTATAATTACATCCTATGGACAGAATTTAGACAGTGAAGGCTGAGATAAGATTCTTCGTCAGAACAGATTAAGGATCGCGTCTTGTGCTGAGTCAATTATCACACCAGAGCGACTGCCAGGCTCATAAGGAAACATAAGGTAAGTGGGGAAATGGCCGTGCTGCAATTTCATACTTTGACTTTGCCTAAATTCAGGGGCAGATCCTGGCAAGACCAAGATGGGCAATCATCCATCTTCTGAGAAGGTGCTGACTTGGCAAATCCCTGGTCGGCAAACATTCCACCCCCGTTACAGCTTTTCTCTCTTTTTAAAAATCACCCTCACTATGTTCACTGTAACTAGGCTGACATATATGTGCCCCAGACAAAGTGAAATTGGAAGGTTAAGCTCACCTAGGGGGCCCAGAATCTGTTTTCTTTTTTTGTGTGATTCCCTTGCACACATATCAAAATGGCTGTCTTTTCCTTCCCTTCATTTCTGCCATTTTGTTTACCATTGACTCCCATATACACATCCCATATACACATCCCATATACACATCACTGCCCTGCCCAAACTGACTCTTACAATTACGCTTCTCAATAAACTCACATATATTACTAGTACGTTCCTAAAACTGTTTGTCAAAATAATTTAGTGTCACTATGTAAAGAATTACAACAGACTTCTGCAGACTGCAAACTTTAAATCCTCTTAACCTGTCACTGCTATTTACAAGCAAAGCAAGACCTTGGGTATGGGTTTTTCGAAGACAAGACGGTCAAAGGGGGCTAAAGGCAGAAGGCAGTGCAGAGAGCAGCCTAGCACGCAAGAAGGACCATGATCTCCTACCCCTCCCTGGTGTCCTCCTCGTCCAGGTTGGAGAGCAACTGTGATCCAGCCATAGAGAGGTCCAGTGTTGCCAGTGGGAAGTCCCTGTAACTGAAGCTAACAAGCTGGACTGGGGTGATGTGCTGGTTGTCCTCCTCCATCTCCTGGGAGATGCTTTCTAGGTTTGCATAACCAGCCTGCTGCACCACCCTACAGGGAGACAGACATTTAAGGTCACTCGTCATTTCTGTTATTGTCTAGTCACATAATTATACAGTTTTGTCAATGGAACTAATATAACATCAATCGGTGGGGCAGTGAGACATGTATTGGAGAAGCCCAGTGCACCATACTACCATGCCGAAGGAGAGGAAAGGGTGATTCGGGTTACATATTAACCGCGTGAAGACTGAGGTTATGGGTGGTCCATTCATGGGCTTTGTAACGTGTCATCCTAGGCAGGGCTGCCCGGTAGAGAGGTTCCGCGCAACAACAACAAGTGTAAAAACAGTTTTACAAGCATACTGTTATGGAGTAAGTGGATTTCAGAAATCCTGAAGCAGAAAGTGCTTCTGAAAAAAAAAAAATCCAAAAAAAAGGAGCAGAGAATCATAAATGACGGAGTGTTTTCGACATCTCCTGTGGAAACGTACATCATTTGAGAGGGAGCAAAAATCACAATCATTTCACCTGAAACACAGTGACCTTCCATTACTCTGGACAATTGCAGAAAATACACCAAGCATGATCCTGGACTCAACCTGCTCACAGGCGATGCTGCGTTTCAGGCTCGAACACATTGTTAAAGTGATTCAGCAGATAACAGTAATGAGATCAAATTAAAGCCTGGCTCCTTGTAAGGATTAAGGATGACACATCCATTTTGGCTTTTCTTTACATAAGTAAATGAATCTATGATTAATTAGTATGTCCCACTACTAACAGTGTAAGCAAAATATGCACACACCAATAATAATGCATCCATCTTCTGACAGGCAGAGCTTGGGCCTATCGCAGGCAGCCATTGATAAGGTTGCGCCCAGGAAGTGATGTCAATCCCCCTGGTACGCACACTATGGGCATTTAGAGAGGAAAGCCACATGACATGAGGAGGACATGCAAAAAGTGGAGGTGAGATTTAAGTCCCCAGTCTGGGAGGTGTGACGCAGCAGGACCACCCTGCTGCCGAAAACTAAAGCAAATTTAAATTAAATACTAAATTTACTCTGGTGGTTGAATTCAAGGACGGCACAATGATGCAGGCGCTAACATTCTCACACCTTTGGGACCAGAATCTGAGTCTCTGCCTTGGTCTCGCAAGACGTAGGTCTAGGTGGGGATGGTAGGGACACGATCCTACCAATATTGTGGGAGTTCTGTGAATGTTTATGGGGGTAGAGGGTTGTGACTGATTCGCTCTTATCAATGCAGAAACAAAACCTATGCCCTTGGGTCTATGTTTGTGAAGTTTGCATGTTTCCCCCTATAGTCCAAAAACATGCTAAGGTGAACTGGAGTTGCCAGATTGTGAATGTGTGCACCCTGCCCAAGGTTATTCCCAGCCTTGTGCCTGTAGCTTCCCGGATAAGCTGTGGGTTAGGCTCAGAGATATGATCTGGCGTAGGGCAAGCAGGCATGGAAAATGGTTGGTTAACAAAGTTTCAAAGTTTTAACTGAAGATCCGAAACTTACACCTTCATCAGCAGGTGAAACTTAGATGACATCATTTGACTATTTTCCAGCGATTCCATCCAACTTATTTCTTGTCTCATTTGGCTCAACGAACAGTGCAAGTTACTGACACCTACTGCACCACTCGTGCCAAATATCTGGACGTGACAGTCACCCATCCATCATACTTCTCCCTCCGCTGATCCTGCTGCTCAGCAGGCCGGCCCAGATGACCGTCTTCAAGGCCACAGACCGTAGCTCATTCTGGGGATCCCCAGACGTTCCCAGAGCGGCTGGGAGACATAATCCCTTCAGCATGTCCTGGGTCTGCCCTGGAGCCTTCTCCCGGTGGGGTGGCCTCACTTGGGAGCCGTCCAGGTGGCATCCTTACAAGATGCCCGGAGCACCTCAGCTTACTCCTCTTGATCTCAAGGAGTAGCAGGTCTATTTGAAGCCTGTCTGGATTTCTGAAATCACCCTGGGACAGTCCAGAAACCCTGCACATTTTGGCTCCTAATCTTGTTCATCCAGTCATCACCCAAAAGCTTATGACCTTAGATGAGGATAGGCATCCCGCTTTACCACCATGTACCTGATCGGTGGTCACAAAATCCGCCGCCACCGAACTGACCCACCTGCCAGTCTTTCCTTCCCTCGCATCACTTGTGAAGAAGATCCCAAAAGACTTAAAGTCCTTCACAAAGGACAGCCTCTCCCACGAAAGGGACAGACCACTGAAACTCTAAGTAACATAATATTCAAATAGATGTATGATTGTTATTATGATTAACAAACACAAATAAATAACAATTCGCTGGAATTTTTAATATGTATTTTTTTTGTTTGTCACATACACAAACATGCACTGTACATATGCATGATGAAATGCTCCCTGTATTGTGTTAATGAACTAAAAGAAAGATAATATTCAAAAATAAATATAAATAAAATGAAGATAAAAATAAATAAAATAGCATTAAACCAATTAAATAAATTAAGACAATACAACATGATACTTTAATGTAAATACCTATATTATAGGACTCCCATAGCTCAGTTACGATAAATTTGATAATTTATTAGCCTTATTTGATAAAAGTGTCTTTGCATCAAGATGGCGGCCTGCTTGCTGGTGAGACACCCTTGGGCACATGATTGCTTTGCACTCAGCCTTTGTCACATTTGCACATGTGAAAGACTCGGCCGGAGCCGGTAAAATGGCACAGCAGGATGCCTGAGGAGAACATGCCCCAGCGCTGTCTCACTCGGGGGGGGGGGCTCACACTGGAGGGTGTGTTAACGGCGTAAATAGAAATGAGAAGCGTTATAACCTCAAACTTGCAATCAGAAGGTCAGAGAGCACTGCCTTCTCTTATTATGGGCACAGCACTGCTAGAAACATTAAAGGCAGCCTCAATGGTGAGGTTGTGCCACCATGCTGGAAAAAATCCAACAGGGTGCATTGATCTTGACAGCCAGGTAAGAATCACATTCTTATTGGGGAAATGGTGGATACTCTTAAGACACTGATATGTCTAGGAGATATCCATCTATCCATCTTTTAACTATTTATCCTGGTTACTGTCATGGGTCTAGCAGCATATAGAATTTATAAATTCCACAAACCGCCCTAAATGCCGGTGTTTAATGAGAATATGCCGTACATATATTCTCAGTAATAGGTGGAGGTGGTTCGCAGAGTCTGTGTGAATACAAGCACTCCAGTGATGAAGACTGCCACACAGTTGACACAGTTCAGCAGGGCCTCACATTGACTCTGCAGTGACTCCAGATTAACAGAGGACTCCTGGTACAATGACTCGACCACCATTTCACAATAACTCTACTGTGACGCCAAAATAACCTCATGGCAGCTCATGTGATATTTTGTCCTGGTCCTACAAAGGGGCTAAAGTGATTCCCCTGAGATTAAACCAACAATGCAGCTCCCCGAAAGAAATCATCAATAAAGCAGATTCTAGAAGTATTGACTGAAGGACCCAGCTGGCCGCAGAGGAAAGCCTGGGGATTATAGAATCAGCCAATGAGAGAAGAGGGTTAAACGCTGCAGTGACCCAGTATGTTATATTGCTCTGGGGGCTGTCTGTGGAGACCTGCGTGCCCCTTACTCTGAAATGTTAATGTAGTCTGGGCCTGAAGGTCAAACTACTTCAGCCTTATTTTAGGCTTACCAAGCATGTCACCGTTGATTTTTGGCCACTTGTCATACCCTTAAATCTGGGAAGAAATGTCTGTGGATATTTTTTTATGGAGAAAGCAGTTTAAGCAGATTGCTCATGTCTTTACCAATATTTTTGCAAAAGTAAATATATAGAACTTCTTGAAACAATGTGTTTGACATCTGTCATTCTTCCAAACCTCACACATCATTGTTCTGTCATTTTAGCACCCCTTAGCCAGCCTTGAGGTGTGCTCAGTAGCCTTTTCCCGCATCAGTAAGCAGTGTCTCTCTAATTCTGCTCAGCCACGTTTGGTGGAAGTGGAATCAGGCTAACCATACTCATATGTGGGTGTCATAGGACTGGAATTCTGTTTCATAACAAGTGAGCTAGTCTATGCTGAAAAGTCCATCAGGGAGACAGCCAGACCAAACAGCATCCATGCTAACCATCAACGGGCGTATACACCGATGACAAACTAGGCAGGAGCAACTGAGAGCGTGGAGGACATTCTGAGGTGCTTAGCTTTCTGCCACCTGCTGGTGACGCACAGGTCAAGCCATAGGCAGGCAGGTGTAGCTGGGACGAACACACTGAAGGGAAAAAAAAACCACTTAAGAGTCAGAAATATCTCCCACAGTGTCCCACAGTGGCCTTTGTGAGTTATAAATACCCACAGTGGCCATTCTGCTGGCGTTTCCCGCTACTGTAACCTTAAGTGTACTGCCATCCTGAAGACCCTTCGGAGCTTCATGTTTGTATTGCAAGGGTGAGGAAATGAGCACCGCAAACAGCCTTCGGTCACCTATGCGATTCATGCAAAACACAGCCAGTCACGAATGGTCACTTGTTACCTAATTCATGAACTTATTACTTAAATCAGGAATCTTCAAACGTCTCCTGGAGCCTCAGATCACCATCAGATGCACAAATACCATAAATGCTATAACCACAAATACCACAACTGGATACTATACGAATACTGTATTTGACACACTAAGCCCCATATAATATATAAATACCACATAACAAACACTCCATGCAGACACTGTTAACTAAGTCTTTATAACCAGCTCATTAGTGGGATTTAACCTTTCTGTAATCTTGGGATGATGCGTCTAGTATAAAGGCTCACATAAGACATACTCATGCTTTAACCTGTGATTCCTGCAAGGTAGTGCATCATTTTTGTGGTCAACATCTTTAAGATATAAAAATAATTAATCTGTGATTAATCCTTACACTTTACACCCCCCCTCAAAAAAAATTCCTAGAACTACAATGAAAATCGTAACCATGCAAATTGACAGAATTTTTATATATCATTTAGATATTTTTATATAAGTCTTGTCTGTACTCATTTAAATATCTATATATACAAGTTGTGATATATAATTATCAGGATATTTGTTGTAACTGCATTTCTGAAATGCATGCAAGCATTACTGGGCTTTTTTTCTGGAAAAAGTGGGAAATTGCAATCAAGACGTCCTTCAAGGATCCTGTTCTTGCCATAAAAATAATGCATAACAAGCTGAATTAATGGATGGCAGTGGATCTTTAAAAAATCCTTCTGCCATAAAATACACAACTGTGATTCTAACTGAATGAAAAATATATGCGTAAAATCTGCTAATATATATACCCCTTTAAAAACACCAAAATATAGATTCTAATAGTAATAGATTCTTCATTATCTTTGAGACAGACATTTAACAAAGTATCCATCTGAGTACCTCTATTAATAAATAATTTTTTGCTGTTTGGCTTGTTTTTTTTTCCTTTTAAAAACGAATTTTATCAACATGTTGCAATAGCATACAGCCTACAGCCAAGTTTCATCTCCCTCAGTTTAGCCTGACTATGCAACACATTCAATCAACAACTTGCTCAAACCTAATTAATTAAGAGCTGAGTAATTTTAAAAAACAGCATTCTGTATGGCTATTAGGCACCATTGCTTACACCATGAATCATTGTATTTAATCATAAAAGAGACCCACAAAAGTAAAAAATGATCATTTTTTCCTTCTGAAATTGGATCTGTATAAAATGGCTAAACGGGGCTAGCATCTCTGACAGGCATCCTCAGAGAGAGACTCTCTTTACAACGGATGGTTGCTGCTGATTTCCTGATGGGATGGTTCTACCTGTAATTTGGAACAAGTCCAAAATATTAAATTACATCTGTTGGACACTTCTTATGTGTCAGCTGTTGCATTTAGCGATTTAATGTCTACACCTATTGTACTGTGCTTAAAAGTCTTAGGCGGGCAAAGAAAATCGTGCTTAAATCATCTTTATACTGATGTCTGTCAAAACGCATTACTTTAGTCATTTGAAAACCTGGCTCTGAAAGTCGCCTCAGTAATTGCAGTAACAATCCAATATGCCTACGTTTTTGTAACCTCAACCACTCGCACGCCATGTTTGACTAATCAATACTTCATCGTGTTCTTTAACTAATTAACGTAATTAATTAAGTGAGTTGTAGGTGACATTTAACAAATACATGGAATAAAGGCTAGAGAACCAAGGTGATATCCTTCTAGACATCAGACAAAATATTAGTAACTTTTTGGATAACAGAAAAAAACAGAAACATATCCAAATATACATGTACTGCTAACTAAATAACTAGCTTAGATTATATACTGCACATATAACTAGCTTGGATAATATACAGGTACTGCACAGACAGCTAGATAACTAACTAAACATTTTCATTGACAATCCGAGACTTTAGCATAGTACTGTATACAGTATATACCTCACTTTTGGTTTCTGTTCTGACTTTTAAACACAAGTAAAGCACCTGAGTACTCCCATGTGACCTCTTTATTTATATCAACGTAAAATTTCCAGTTTGTATTTCCACATGATATTTAATGGTACAGGCGTTTCCCAGTGCAGCCATGACTGCCATTATGATGCGTGGCCAGTCACAAGGTCACATAGGCTTACGTTATAAAGGGTTTTTACGGGGTCAAACAGGCCTAGACTGACAACAACCTGCTGAAGACCAAGAGCACAAAATGTTTTAAAAACAGCCTTATAGCAACCTCATTACTGTGTCCCCATCAGTGCCCAAGCTCTTATTCCACGTATCGACTTGATCAATTCCTCAATCTCCTATAGATTAGCTTTGATGAAGAAGTGGAGAGGTAGGTGACAGGTGGGACGCCCTGCATTCCAAAGCAGCTGTCTCGCTCCCTGGTGGTACCCCGCATGACCCCCCGTTCCAGTTCCGGAACATTTATGCTCAGAACACCTGATCGGTAGCCAAGGAGGTAGTGATGCGTAGAGTCAGGTGGATCTGAGCTGGGAATAGCAGGTCAGACTCCGTACTCACCCAGGGTCAGCCATGGTGAAGGTACTGGGAGCAGTTCCACTTCACTTCAATTTCTCCAGCTTTCCCAAAAGTAATTATGCTTCTCTCATAATGAACCTGTTCAGAAAACAGCCAAAAAGCACATAATGAACCCACTGAATGGGCCCCTTACATAAGATACAGCATCACAGGGATCTCACAACCAGATTAATGAACCAGCAAGACGCTGCTAGGTTTTGGCGAGAGAAATGCATGAGACTCAGCATTCTTTACTGTCACCTGACCATGTAGAACATGTGCACAGACATTAGTGTAACCTGCATGATCCAAATGGCTACCATGAAATGTCATTTCTCTGGTGGTCACTAGTGATGAGGAAAAGACTATATATATATATATGTCTATAAGAAAAATCTATTTATTATTTACTGAGAGTAATACATCCAAAGCAGCAATAAAATATAAAAAATGAATAATAATATTTAAGAGACTACAGCACAAATTTTTGTTTCACTCATTTTTCAATTCATGGGTGTGCGTCTGTGAATAATTTTTCATTTATTTATTTTTTGTTTTCAAGTTGCAACCTGATTCTTCCTTGTTTCTCATTAATGTTGGGCTTGTTCCTTGCTTTATGAAACTTCAGTCCTGCTTCTAGGAGCCTGATACAAGCTGTCCTAGCGGTGCACTTCACACCTGCACTTAATGTTTCCCTCCAATGTTATCCTCTAATTCATGAGAAACTATCAGATAAGTTGACGGTCATCTCTGGCATTAGAAAGTCGCTTCTGCCCTCTACCTGACTGGTTTCCGGTCATTCCCAGTGTCTCCTGCTTCATCTTATTCTTGTGTACTGCTGTCTTAGAAATTTTTAACCTGGAAGCAACCTGCAGTTCTGCCAGCTGAACCATGATTAAATTAGGATTTAAAATGCAGATTTGTTTAAAAATATAGAGTGGTCTCTCAATCTTTCCCACGGCTGTATATACAGT
>JABFEB020000020.1:8474407-8488414 GCA_019775895.2 Stomatorhinus ivindoensis | reverse complement strand
CCCCCCCCCCCCCCCCCCCCCCCCCCCCCCCCCCCCCCCCCCCCCCCCCCCCCCCCCCCCCCCCCCCCCCGAGACAGCCAGGCTGGGCACTGGGAACCTACCCGCTTCCTCCAGGGCCGTCTTAGAGAGCGTCTGCTTGCAGAAGTGGAAGGGCCTGATAGTAACCCCATCCATGCTGGGAATCATGAGGGCGAAGCCGGCCTCCCCATCCTGGTGCTCCTGCGGCTGGCTGGAGGACTGCCCACTAGGGGTCACTGCAGGGGAAGGAGAGAGCCACATGGGAATGTGTCAAGTCTCATCTCTGCTCGACCGACTTATCCACAGAAACACACCCACCCTTACACAACCCTAAGCAAATGAACCACTTAACACTCCATACCTGGAACAGATAAAACTGGTTCTGGTCAAACACATAAGAGGTGCAATGTAGTGAAAACAGACCTTATTTCACCTTATTTTGTAAATCGACTGAACAGCCCGGTGATAAAGCGGCACCTGAAATCATCATAAATTAGCACCGAGGCTTCCTCATCAGGACCGACAGAACTGAAAAAATGAAGCAGTGCTCCCTTACACACAATGCCCGGGGTGGCGACCCCAAGGATGTCACAGCCTTTGGGAAACAGTCTTTTCAGGTCCTCAGCCACGTCAGAACTGCACATGGTCTTTGCTGCAAGAAAAAAAAATGTAATGGGGGGCAGAAATTAACTAAAAATCTTTGCCCATGACATGCACAGATATTCAGGGGCAGGTGCACAAATATGGGGGATTATGCTCCCTCAGGAGATTTTGATCGTCAGTTATCGGAAAAGGGTGTTTGTACATCGGGGTTAGATTTATTCGTTCAGGTGCGGCAGCCCCCCCCCCCCACGTGCGCCTGCTCTTTCCCTTTTATCTGATCTGTACTATATCTGAGGCACATATACGACTGATACTTCACTAATGGATTCTACCTTTTTTCGGCCAGTAGGAACGTCCATTGATGGTCTCGCTGTCGGCCATTAAAAGAACCATCTGTGGCAGCAGGTAAATGTTCTGTAAATATCAAAATGACAGGTGCAGTGTATTAACTTATCTGACACCGCAAAATGGGCAAAGTGATCAAATGTACCAGGATGCAATGGCAACCAGCACCTCGACTTCTTCGGCCAAAGTCCTGTAGAGAACGTGTCCTTCTGAGCTGGAGGAGCCGGTGGCTGACACCCAGCCCAGCTGCTGCTGGGTCCTCAGTACCCGACGAGCGCAGTTCCTCCATAGGCGACACACGCTGTAGAAGACACGCAAAATGTTAACTACCGCACATCGCTAAATGGCATCGGTGTTACAGGCAATGGCCCGCTTCTTTGGGAGGAAAGCCGATCTGGAACTAGGGCTCCGGAGCTATGACGTTAAAATATCCAACACCAACTTGAAACGTCAGGGCACCTTGATCCTGACGTAACTAGTTAATTTACTTTTACGACAGCAAGCAAATGAGGTAAGTCGCAAGTTCAACAGAGTGAAAAAAATTAGACTGTTGCTTCTACTGACTACAAAACCACATCGGCAAATAGCGTTATGATGTCTTTAGTATTGGATATTAATAGATCGCTGTGAATCCCACTTTCATAAACCATTCATTTTTTAATTATTATTATAATTGCACTGAAAGCCAAGCCTTTGCAGACCAAAGTCGCAGCGAATCGCAGGAGCTCCGCCGACTATTACCGGATACTTCAGGCACAGTCAGTTCCTCTTGTTTAACCAGTGGAAAGATACACTGTTAAAATAACTTCGCGAAGCTCCACTTCTCAGTCACCATATCGGACACACGCATAAACACCGGGTTATTTTCAGGCAGCGAGGACGTCGCTAGCTAACCAGGCAAAGGGCTTCATACCAAGCGCTACGGAGAAGTGACTTGGTCGGCACGAACGTCAGTATCCTCTCCACTACTTCGGCCACATTACTGAGGATGTAACCCGCTTTGCTTCCATACTCCGCGTTTAAACAATCAGTGTTTACATCCATATTTCCCTGAAAGCGACCCAGCACATCCGACAGCTTGTCCTTCGACCTCCTGACCCCGGAAGAGGAAGCCGCTGTCTTTTCCTGCCGAGATGTCCCTATGCTGCCACCTAGCGATTCACCGGAAGCCGCTGTCTTTTCCTGCCGGGATGTCCCCTGCCGAGATGTCCCATGCCGAGATGTCCCCTGCCGGGATGTCCCCTGCCGAGATGTCCCTATGCTGCCACCTAGCGATTCACCGCTCTAATAGACATTCCGGACTTTGGCTAGAGGCCGTTTGAGAAATGAACTATGTCTCAGTCACCGGCTGATTTAATCCTGCTACTTACTGACTGATATACGTTCCATGAGACAATATTTACCAAATATTTTACCAAATAAATATTTACCCAAATTGCCGAGCAGTGATTGTTCCCCAGTCGTGGGCTTCATCGAGACCATTTTCCCCAGTTTTGCCAATATGATTGCTTTTGTGTTTATTGTTCTGTCATTTCCTTAAAATTTCGTACTGGTATGAAGAATTCACCACATTTCAACAGACCATACTTTACTTTATAATGCCAAAAGGGTACCAAGGAACATCTTTTTTTGTCAGGGGAGCACCATTACAGTGTTTCAGCGTTTCTCAAACCAGTCCCCGGGGACCGCAGACGTACCATGTTTTTGCTCTCATGTTTATCAAGACGGCTCTAAAAATGTGGACTGTTTGGGTATCCCCAAGGACTGGTTTGAGAAACCATGTAATTGATAATGTTGCTGATTTACCTGAGGATACCAGAGGTGAATAGTTCAGGTCCAGAAAGTACAAACCCAGACCAAGATTTTGTTTCAACCAACCAGATAGGGTGCATTCAACTTGGGCTAAGAGGTGCTGCACGATCTGTCTTAAGTCATTTTGGTCTCATGAGACCATGTGACACGACAATAAAAACTTTGAATCCTTGAAGTAAATGAATACGATCTTTTTCCTGGACCTTTTTACACAGATCCACTATACACAATAGTTTTTTTCCACTGCTAACATTTTTTATAGGAGTTGGTTATTGTAAAAGAAGTAATGTGCAGGCAGGTGATATTTGTATAGATTTATCTACACCATCCTGGCAGTCAGGTCTCGCAGACTATGACAAGTAGAAGTTGTCCAACTTGCCTGCAGTCAGCTTATACTCCAGCCCTGCAGCCGCCGGTCACGTCAGCCACAGACAGACCAAATCCCGAGTCGAACACAGCCATAGTCACAGAATAAGAGTACTCAACTGGCTGGTTGAAACTAAGTCGTGGTCTGGATTTTTACTTTCTGGACCTGAACTATCCATCGCCGGAGGATAGTGAGTGTTGGAGAATAACATTCATTGAAGCAACCCAGTGAAGTGTCTCTGAAGTGTTGGTCTTATTGTACAAATTTTACAACCGTACAAAGTACATATTCACATAACAGGCCTGTGAGAAATGTGTGTATACCTGCAAATTCCCCCTTCAGATGGAACATAGTTTACTCTGTACTCTTATTATACAGCATCTGAATGAAACCCACATGCTTACCGTTTCAGGACTTCTGAAGTGTAGCACAAGCAAACAACACACAAGTGCTTATCAATTTCAATTTTAATTTACAAATGAAATATACAAAAATAATTGACATAAAAAAGCTACTTTGAAAGTAACCGTTGTGCATTTTTGAGAGCCAGCGGGCGACCTGGCTCGATTGGCACTGATTCGAGTTGCCGGTGTGCACTCTGTCCGTCGTTAGCCTCTCCTGGCTTTGTCAAACTCCTTGGCAATCTTCAAGGCTGTGCTGTTCAATCCCACGGACTGCATGTTCATCAAGACAGCAACGACCACTCCGCTTGGGGGGCTCGGCACCTCGTCCGGGGGCTCCTGTGCTTCCTCGGGCAGCACCAGGAGCACGCTGCTGGCCCCCACGGCACCCCCTGTGTGCGAGACGTAGTGCCGGCGTTTCCTGCACTGGCCGTATTCCTGGTGTTTCTCCACGACCAGCCAGCCCATCCCGTATCTGCCGTCCTTATCCCAGGAGCCCTCGGTCTTGTGCACTGGGGCCCACACCATGGCGGCGGTTTGCGGCTTCAGGAACCCGGGGAGCAGCTCCTCCTCGTCTTTCCTGTGGGCCATCTGGTAGCTGTATAGCATGGCATTGCCAAACAGCAGCAGGTCACCCACGGTAGAGAGGAATCCACCCCCTGCCCACTTGTAGGAATTATCCACATAGGGGCAGTTTACAATCCGGCCTTTTTTATTGAAGTGGTAAAACCTGCCGCAAAGACAAATATAAAAAGTAATTAAAATGTGTGTGTGTGTGTGTGTGTGTATATATATATATATATACACACACTTTTATATTTCTTTAACCAGCAGCTAACAAATGCAACTCATGTCACAAACCCACCCCCAGAGCTGAAAGGAGTAACCCTCCCCCCCCATCACCTGGAGCGGTGGTATATAATGGGGTCGTTCTCTTCGGCCACAGTGTTCAGCATGCCCAGGTCCCGGAACATCTGCGTCATGTGATCTAAGAAGCGCTGGCCCGCAGCCCTCTCCACCACAGCACTCAGCAGGGTGAAGGCGTGAGTGGAGTACAGGAAGGTGGTGCCTATGGAAAAACCCGGAACAGAGCTGTAGGCGGAACACGGGAGGCGAGGTGCCCAGGCAACACCATTATGATAGCCCAGGAGGGTGGGGACGTCCATTAATTCCTTTGGCAGCATCAAAGATATTATTTTGAGCAAATGCCCATGATAGACAACCAATCACTGAGCATTTAGGCCGAAAAACCCTACCTGGCTTAAAAACAAGTGGGTCATTTTTAAACAGCTCGAGAGCCTGACCCACGCTATCAAAGCTCTGCTTAAGGTAGTACTCCTCCAGATCAAAATCCCTCTTCTTCTTCCCCGGCCCGTCCTCCTTTTTCTTAACGTCATTGTTTTTTTCCTTGTTGTCGACACCCTTGTCCTCTTTATGCAGCCTTCCTGGAGACTCGGGGGGCCATTTTGTTTTCTCTTTCTTCTCTCTCACTTTCTTCATATCTTTGTCATAGTGGCGTATCCCACTCAGATGGGACAGTAGCATCCTTGTAGTTATGGTTACCTGGAAAAGTGTGATGGGGGACAGGAGGGTCATAAACTGCTGATTTCTTACAGCCCAACAGCACCGAGCAGAAAAACCAGAACTTTCCACTCAGATGCGAGGGGAAGTGTCATATCCACACCCTAGATCGTCCCCTAGGCTCTGTCACTTACAGGTTTTCCATCAAAATCCTTCTCAGGGAACTCTGCCACATATTTCTGCACGGGTACGTCGAGGTCCAGGAGCCCCTGTTCCCACAGACGCGCCGCAGCCGTCGTACTGAGGGACTTGCTGATGCTGGCGATCCGCATCACGCTCTCCGCTCTGCAGGGAACTCTGTTCTCCAAGTCGGCGTATCCCAGCCCTATAAAAGGCACAGGCTCAGCTTAGGAACTCACATGTCACTTCTGACCACATGGTAATAAACCACCTTTGTTTTATATGTACCGTGTACTGCATCCCGGGTGTCCTGCCTTGTGCCCTGTGCTCCCGAGGAAGCCCCCAGAACCCCACACCCCTCCCCAAGCAGCATAAGCAGTCATAAGAAGGATGGATGGATGGATCTTTTCTGTAAAGCCAAGAGTCAGGCACACAAACTGACCTTCTGACCAGACAGGAACTCCATCTACAGATACTCCAACCACAATCCCCGGTGCCCCTACTTCATCCTTGAAATAGAAAAAATGGTGAGTCCAAAATATCATCTGAAGAAATGTTACTTGATGAAAGAGAAAATTGTTTCCACCAAGTGTGAAATAAAGACCATGCCATGGTTGTTTATACTACAGGTACAACTCCACTAGATGCCTTAATTACTTAATGATAATAATAATAATAAATACATTATATGTAGACTTCTTGGACACGATAAGTTTATATTAAAAAAATTCTGCCTATAATAAAACAGTGACTTAATAAATCGCGGTAACCTTCAAAGCACGAGTGGTGTCTATCGATACTACATCGTGCATTTGAAATAAATCACGAATAAACATTATGAAATATGACCCCCAAATACCTGTACCTTTATCCTCTGCAGCAGGTCCCGGCTGACTCTGACGGCATCGTCGTAGCCTCCGTTCCCGGTGCGCTCCCCTGCCGTTTCCTCCTCGCATTCACTACCCACGTACACGTGATCTTTTATTCCTAAAGCTAAGACGGAACCCGCACCGACCCCCAGAATCCAAAACCGTAACCGTGCAAACTTAAAAGACGCAAACAGACTACGTGCGCTTGTACTGGCGCCCCGGCTTGGTTGGAAAACATGCGGACAGTTTATCAGAAGGTTCCTTCGCTGAAACCGGCTGGTGCGTAAAGAATAAAGACGCAGTTTCTGCGGACAGGCGAACTTACATTTCACGATTAAATCATTAATCGCAGAGGAAAAAAACCTAGACATGGCTTTATAAAAAGCGTTAAAACAGTGCAAAATCTAGCAGTCCGAAACAAAAACAGCAAAACTAGAGTGGCATTGAAGGGGCTGTCTTTCAGTGTGTACATATCAAAGGCTTAAGTAATCGACTTCGGATTCAAGGATGGACTGTTACCGGCTGGAGGCTGCTGTACGCCGTGCCTTTTTCACAGCATGTCACGTGTCCTGCGGTGTCGCACTCGAGGTGCCCGTATCAGAGGCGGACACACGCGCGGTCGGGGCACTATCGCTCTCTACTAATCTGCCGCCGATGTTAGGGCACTCTGCCCACAGCTATTTAATGGGCATTAAAGAAACATCCACGATCTGCAAATGTGTTTTACGGCCTTCAATTATAGTCTTGCTTTATTGCATTACTGAGATTTTTCAACGAATGACTGAAACTGCTGTGCCATAATAACCCGTAACGTTATTCTTTGTCTATTAAATTACTTTATTAACTAAAATGCAAGCAATAGCCACGGAGATAAAAAAATATTGAATCCTCTTATGGATCGATGCTTTTCTTGTTTCTTCATGTAAGACATTTGATTTTGAGCTGATATAAATTAAGAATGTAAATCAGATACATTGGGTATGGGCCAACACTTGCATTACCTTTTCACTTACTAAAGATGTATCATCGCACCATCTCACTCAGTCGCCATGAAGCGGCTCGCGGCATATCCTCCAGGGGTCACTATTGCACAATAGCGATACAAGAATGCTCCCTTAACCCCCTCTTAACACAGCATAGACCACAGGAGCACTCCTCAGATGAGCGCTGTGTAACAGAGCCCTACGGTAGGCAAATGTAAGTGCTCGTAACAGGACACGGAAAATAGTGCCGCTGTTGACCCCCAAAAAGCTGTGACGGTATAATTAACTTATTACAAGCCAATGGGTTTGTGCTGAAACTTTTTGTTCAACCGATACCAGAAAACTGAATAAGAGATCCCTAAATATATAGTAATTCCCAAACATATTCATTGTACATATTCACTGTACTGAATCCTGTAGCCCAATGGGCATCATGCTAGTGTTGATGAATGTATATACACGTCAAGTATTTTTTTCCTGCTTTGCCCCTGCTATTGCGTTAATTTTACAATTCATTTTATTAGACTGAAAACAAGTAGGGCTTTGATTTAGATATGGAGAAAAACATATACAGTGGTAACTCGGTTCTCGAACTCAGTGGAACTCGGTTTTCTTGAAAGTCGAACAAACCAGTTTGACCTAGAACTCGATCTGAATATCAGAAGTCGAACTGTGAACGCTGACCAAATATAAATTGTACGTGCCAGGAAATGAGTCATACTACAATGCAATTTTTACTTGAATGCCTTCTTCACAGACTGTACGATTAACCAAATAAAGCAGCGCAACATTACTGTAACTAACAATAAATTAACCACTAACTTACATGTACTATTAGAGCATTTATGTAATTTATTTAAACTTTATTTTATCAGGTAAATTAACTGAAAAACAATTCTCACTCCTTTACGTCATATTCGGGACAAATAGCAGATTACGCATCGGAACTGCCTGGGATACAAATGTCATGCGTGTAACTAAACTCTTCAGCCAATAAGGGCAAATGTGTTTTTGTTTGCTTGTGTTTTTTGGACAATATGATATTATTCATAATAAATAAGCATATGAAATATACAATACTACTATATGTTCTGAAATAATTTTGACACAATAATAGCATATGAGGTAATGAATGTCACATCTCACTTGTAATTTTACGCCACGTATTTCACTCAGCCTCACTGGTCATGACTCCTCCCAGCTCAGTGGGAAGCCTCACCACCTCCCCCTTCAGGGTAAGGAAAGAATGAAAGCCCACCTTTAATTTCTGCATTTGGAGTTTGCTTGTTCTCCTTTGCCAAGCGGGTTTCCTCCTGTAGCCTGTAGTAAGGCTGACCGGTCTCTCTACACTGTGCCCTGTGACTCACTGACATCTCCAGCTTTGTGGTCTGTGCTGCCCAGGATAAACAGCTGGAAGATGGATGGTTCAGATTCAAGTCATTTACCTGTATTATGCTCAGACTGATGATATTAATGTGAATTATTCTCTTATGGCAGTAAATACAGGGCCTCTTTGTGGACACAGAAACTCTTTAATGACACCCTCAAGTAAAAAAAAACATTATCTGTTGTCATTACCTATCCAATATCTGAAACCGCTTATCCTATTAAGGGTCATGGGGGGTCTGGAACTGATCCCGGAAGATACGGGTGCAAGGCAGGGAACAACCCAGGATGGGGCCCCAACCCATCGCAGGGCACACTCACACACCAGTCGCTCACACACACACACACCATTCACTCCCATAGGAACACCTATAGGCAAGTTGGTAACTCCAATTAACCTCAGCATCTTTTTGAACTTTTGGGGGAAACTGGAGTACCCAGAGGAAACACCGCGGTGACAGGCGGAGAACTAGCAAACTCCAACCCAGGTCCCACAATCATCACCCATGACATATTTAAAAATATATTTAAACAAAATTACCCAGAGTATATGGAACCTAGTTTACTGAAATCGTGGTGAGGATTGTAGAAGTCTCTACAAAAATGGCTGAGAGTGACATATTTGCCCTGCAGAGAGCACAGGCTTGCAAATTGCTGTGTATAACCAGGCCCATCGGTGAATTCTCACCTCTCATTATCTGCAAGGTGAGCCGCTGTTCATGTAACAGGCATAGGCAGAGTATACGCTGACAGAAGTACAAGTTTAGCTTTACAAGAAAGCAGTTTGAAATACCCAGAACAGTATTTGCAGTCTCATGCAACAATGTCAAGGTCAGCTGGAGTAAACCGTGTTGCCTGTGTGTAACACCTAAGCAGTCTGATTCTGACTGTTAGCCCTCACTTCCAGGTTGGTGTGCAGAGCTCTGGGTTGATGCGGCAGAGTGGCTGCACGGGACGCACTGCTGCCCCCAGGGCTGGCTAAGAATGTTCTCCCCATTGCATGAGGGGTTTCTCCCACAGTACACAGACATGCAGTTTGGCTAACTGGTGTTTCTGAATTGCCCTTAGAATACGGATGTGTCTCCTGTAATGGCCTGGCCCCCCTACCAGGGGGTACCCCAGCCCTGAGCTGCACAGGAAAGGCTCCAGGACTCCAATGACCCAGACAGGATGGGCGGGGGGAAGATGGACAGATTACATTTACTTTCGAACCATTAGCAATTAATTTCTCCTTTTCTTCCTGCATACCATGAACAATAAACATTGATAAATTACACTGAAAAAGTAAAGCATTACATTACTAGCCTATCTGTAATTACATACCCTGTATTTTCCTATCTGCTCAAAATAATCCAGTAGTCCAGAAACTCAACTGCTTCTCAGGCAGCACATAGTACAACACTCCAAACCCAAAAGCACGATATTAACCTTTAAGAAGGAATCCACTTTGGAAAGATAAAAAGAAAAACAGTATGGTTTCAAATTCCTACCATCTTATGCCCAAAACCACTGGTTCCCATTCTGGGTAGCTTACAAGCGACTGTTTAGGTCAGACGTTTTTTTTTTTTTTTACAGTGTTTTAAAATAAGGAATCCGTTTTACAATTTAATTTTGGTTTTGTACAGATTTCATAAAGGTCATCACACCACAGTCATTTTAAGTCTTCATTTAGCACTGAACATGCCCGTGCTGCACTCATTAAAACCATCAGGATTTTCTAGAGTTGCATCAAAATAGAAAGTCAACAAAACCTTCATAAAAGTAATAAAAGTATCTAATGAGTCAGACACACAAACCCTTCATACTTAACTTTTCCATGGTCAGATATTAAACTGTTTGCATCCCAACCACATGGAAAAAAAAAACCAAAGGTATTCGGAAAGTACAGCATGACCACAAACTCTGATACATGACAGTGCACGCGATTCTCACAATAGCCGATGAAACTGAGCAAGTACCAAAAAACAATTTTCATACAGATGTTGGTAACAATATTTGTTTCGAATTCTCAGCGTGTAATTCAGTATTTCTTCGATCAGGAGTGATTTGGGCTATACTGAGAAGGGCATTCTGGGATAGCTGCCTCTGTCACATTACCTTCCCGTCTCCAGAGAGCAATATCAGGTGGAAACATGGTGGGAAACGCCCAGTTCGGAAGAAAACAAACAGACGCCCCCTTGACCTTGTAGACTAGCAAAATGCTCCATTTTATTTCTTCATTTCTGTGATCCACTCACTATTAAAGTAAAACTGTCAGCCCAAACATATCCCAAGTTACTTGCCAAGTATTTCACAATCAACCTAAACAATTTTTCTGAATTAATTAGATAAGGTGTCATGGCTGAAGGTTCTCAATGAGAAATTTGGAAGATCCCTTCTTTAGCTTATATGTAGGTTATGGGCCTTTTTAAAAAATTGAGCAGAGTCTGTCCATTTTTCTAAAATCAAAGACAAGTTGTACATTGTTACAGAAGACCTCTAGGGGGAAGCATCTCAGCTTTAAGAGCTTTTGTTTGGTTTAGCCAGACTGTTGTGTCTGCTTTCCTCACCACACCCATCAATGCAAATCCCTCTAATGTCAGGATTTGAAGGTCCTCAATTCATGTCTGTTCAATAGGTGAAGCCAACTTTAACGTACAGTACATCAAAAACAAGCTACCACTGGCTGACAGAACTCAGACAGAAATATGTTTAATAAGATGGAATGAAAACTCAAAAGAAAACGTTAACTTTAGAAAATATTAAAAACTTGCTTTATTGTTATCTATTACCTTTGTACATTTTAAACGGCAAATTTAACATGTCCACAAACTACACCGGGCAAGAAATCATGACCTCACAATGATAAACGACAAAAGACAAAAAAATGCAGACAGCTAATTTTCCATAGCATTGAAAACAAGATTAATGCAAAATAAATATAAAATGGAGTAAATTATTTTCTAAACTATAATAAATGGTACACAGCTATTAAAAATAGCGTTTTGGCAAATCAAGTTACCTTTGGTCTGTGTGAAGATGAGATTCTTCATAGACTTACATTAACTTTCACAGTACCATACAAGGGCACAAAAAACAGACAGTCCTGTATGTAGTAAGAATTTGGCTAACATTTATGCGAGTAATGGTAAATTAATCCCAAATTAAGTGCAAATTCTGCCAATCTTGTTTGTTAAAATCACTCATGAATGCCTGTTATGGCTGAAACAGGTGTTCCACATTTGTTCGCTTTTAAATGTCTACTCACAGAAAACTGCACAGCCTAACTTTTACTAAGCAGTCGACTTAAAAAAACAAAAAAAACAATACAATACAATTCCGATTTTAGGAATGGCTGACTTCTGCAGTAGGGGACAGTGGATCTCAACACCCCCTATTACTGAAGTGGGAACAACAGCATAGAGCGGCGGGTGGTGTCCGTCCCGTCGGTGTGGCATTGGGGGGGGGGGGGGGGCTGGGGTGCTTGGCAGATACACACCACACACCCCCGGCCCTCACATACTATTTAGCTCCATTAGAGTCTGGTCCAACATCTGCCGCATGTTGAGGTTCTCTTCTTTAGAAAAGGACAGTTTCTCTGTTAGGATACCAGATATTACATTAGCAATGCTGTAAAAGGCACCCAGCCCAGACTCACAGTCCACACCCCTCAAATTTATGATACACATACAAGTATTTTTGGCAAGTGCTGGTTTGGAAACTGATATTTCAGATCATGCAAGTCATTCTGCCTTGTACATAACATAATCTAACTTTCATACGGGGCCTGGGTTCCCGGAAGCATGTACTGCTCAAGGTGCAGTTTTAATCACGACTGCCCGCTTGTTACCTGTGCAACTCTTCAGTGAGAATAGGGAAATGTATTCAGATTTTTTTTAAGTCTTCACTTTAGGCCAGACTCAGTTCATAAGCAAGAATGCGATTCTTTTCGAGCGGTTACAGCAGCAGCTCTGGACAGTGCGTGAGCAGATCAAGGAAAGAGGAGGAGGACATAGAAATGAAGGCGCTCAGATGGTTACGGTGGTTAACAGCAATATAGGGTCCACCTTCTGCTCTGGGATGGCAGAATCACTGAGGTGGTTTTACGGTAGCTGGACCAGGGAAGGGCCAGATTAGCCAATCGGAACATACAGCTACATTACACTACTGAGCTAACCAATCAGAAGCCACTACAGTGTCATGAATTCCTTATATGTATGTTACAAAACACAAAGGTACGTTATGTGGATTTAATTTGTCCTGATATGTGTGTACACACACACGCACAAACACACACCTCATTGTGGGGACTTTCCATTCATCTCTATGGGGGAAAACCCTAATCCCAAAATGATGACCTTTTCCCCTATGCAGCCCAAACCCTTAACCATAAGTATGCAAACACATTACAAGTGTTTTGGCAATTTTTTTGTTTTAGAACTTCCATCATGGATTTATATAAAACTGAGTTTACCCTTCCGGACCCCACATTTAAATAATAGGGTCTTATCACAAATGTCCCCACAGTGTAATACATACGTGACCCACACAAACCCACCCAGACACACCCCTTTACACAGAGCTAGTAAATAGATAGAAAGAATCCAAAGCCTCATGTACAATAAATCTCTACACACAAAGGCATGGGCACTCCTCTGCAGCTACTCAAATATTACACAGTCCGACTTTTGAGTGAGCTTTATAGAGAATTAAGTGTACAACACTACAAAACTTTCACTCTCATTGTCTCTTTCACTCACACACCACACACACACACTGAACACTGATTACGCTATGTTCAACTGACTGTGTGTGTGACAGAAACACATCTGACATTCTCCATACAATGAGCCCATAATTACGGTTCCCCAAAACCAAAACATGCATCAAATGTCCAATTCTTCTTCATCTCGAAGAAACTGCCTCATAACCATAAGCGTGTTAAACTGGCTCTTCACAGAGGAACCTAATATCAAGGCCTGAATAACATACTGCGGCTTTTAAGGTCGTCACTGTTAATGTCCTGCATGAACCTTAAATTCATTTAAACAATAATTAAACTACAAAAAAAAGCTCAAAAACGCCTTAAACTCCTTCACAAGATTCCAAAGACTGACCCAGGTCTAAGTAACCTAGAGCAGGCAGACAGCCTAAGAGGACAGTTAGCATGAGGCTAGCTTGGGCCGTTCTAAACAACCTTTAAAATGAAAATGACCAATGAGCTGAATGATACAGGCTCCTTTTATTAAAGCCATTGAACAATAAATTAAGGGACATAGAAATGAAAAAGAAAAATCAAGACAGGAAATAAAGAGGTATAGCTTACATAGATGGAAGTTTATTTTTACATAAAGCAAAAATGAATCAAAGGTTCTGTACAAGAGATGGGAGAGAGACGGCTGGTGGGCGGCTTCCGAGAGGGAGGGGGGGGCAAAGGCAAAGACAGGAGGGTGCAAGATTGGGTGCAGGAGCAGAAGGAACAGAGCGCCACCTGTCAGCCGGCCGGAGATGTCTGGGCGACGCAAAGTAAACAATTTATCTGT
>JABFEB020000020.1:8446913-8458608 GCA_019775895.2 Stomatorhinus ivindoensis | reverse complement strand
GGTTATGGTGCTCAGGCATGGAATAAGGCAACCGGGCCAAGAGTAAGTATGGCCTAATTGCTCTTGTGTGTACTGGCAGTGTCCAGGGCAAGTAACTTGGGGGTGGATATAATGCTTGAGTACTTTAATATGTGTTCACTGCAGTGTGTGACCGGAAATGATGGAGGAAGAGAAGCTGAATGCGTCTGTCCCGTCATACCCCGGCAGGCTTTTTCAGGATGGGTTCACCGGGTAGAGAGTTTGAGGACACGAGGATATCAGATATGAATCATGCAGACTCTCTATGCAGCCTGCAAGTAACTTATTTAAGGCCTTCTGGATCTTTCCATGACTCTAGTCATATGTGGGAAGCTCTGAGTCTGGCCTGGCATCCTTCCTCCACTTCCTGGTCTGGAGAGCAGCAGGAGAGACTGAGACGGCCACCTCACAGCTCAGCCCGTGCCAGGTCCAGAGCGCCGGCGTGGACGGCTGGCCGCCCCGGGTCGTGCCTCACTTCGCTCCCCGTCCAATGGCTTGGGGTCCATTTTCTGCCCACGCAGAGTGTGTATATATATAGAGCTCAGAGTGTGGTGGAGACCCCGTGGTATGAGAAGGCAGCACCATGCACGGGCATGTTGATCCACGGCAGGCTGCAACCCAAGCCAGTGAAATCCGAGGTCTGCTCCCCTGGCTATGTGGAACAGGTCTCTGCACAGTCGCTCCCTGTGGAGTTACCTTTGAGGTCCAGCTGCGGCCGCTCCCTGTGGGCCTACCTCTGAGCTCCAGCTGTGGGTAGTCAGTTCTGAAGTGCTCCACTGCTCAGCAGAGGCAAGAAAGCTACACCAATCTCCAGCCAGGTTAATCCACCATGTTCATGAAAAACCAAAAATAACCAGCACCAGCTACATGTGGCAGACTATCACCACCCCCTCCCGTCACAAAACATGGACTCACCCACATAATGAATTAAGGCGAAGCGGATGGTAACACGATAGTGCTGGAACTCAGCCTGCTCTCTCGTGACGTTCGGCCCAGAGACTTAGCGGGCAGGCTGCGAATTCCACTTGTAATGTACAAATGTCAGTGGACAGGCTAAGCTAATTTTCAGCTCAACGTTTCGCTTTTTCTAAAAAGCCCCCCCCCCCCCCACCAGGCAGCTGTTGCCATATGCTGCCATGTTACTTGTGCGACTCAGCCGCTAATGGAAGCTAATAGGGCCTCCCCCCGTTAGCACCCGGGTAGCAAACCAGTCATATGGAGGAGGAGTCTCATTCGGGGAGGGGGGGGGGGGGCTGGCCTGATCACAACACCTTATACGGCAGAAGTCTCTGGGGCTGGATAGAGCTTTGTGCTAACTCTGAGGTTGCAGTGCCTGGCTACATCGGGCCCTGTAGGGGCCGCAGTCAGTGAAACTGACACACAGTCAGTGTTTCGGTATTAAACACCAGCAAACCAAACTTTCTCCAGAGACAGCTGTGATACTGGGAGGCTGCCGTCAGTTTTGCGAGTCTTTGTGACGTAAAAGGCACAAAGAAGCCAAGGGGAACCTTCTTAGAAACACATGACATATAGGGTGACCAGGCCGGTGTGCCTCGAATTTCCGCAGCAGAAGGATGCAGGTGGGTTTCCCATCATGTCCAGGACATGCGGAAACCGTCAGGATTCCATCACAACGGAGTGAGCATGACCCACGTGGGCGCGTCCACCCAGCGGCTGCGGTCCCGTTCCTCTGAAATGCTCGGCGGGAGTCTGGCGCTAAACGAGCTCTCCGCATCTCACAAATCATTCCTGATGCCCTTCGATCCCCATGAAAATGTAGAAGGCAAATTCCTTCAGCATGAAACACTGTCCTTAATAGGTGAGGACTACTGTATTTTCACATACCGTGAGAAAATGGTGGAGCGTGCATAGACCATTCTTTCACAGCCCTCTGCCCATGCGATGCATCAGATAAGATTCCTTACCACCATCCAAGCCCTCTTCCAAGCATGGAATGTTCTTGATGTTCTGATTCAGGAGTCCCCAGGAGGACATTTTATCGGGAGATCTTTACACCCTGGTTCTAGGTGTTGCCTAGCTACCGGCTTTCTGTTTTTCCCACATAATTTAAAGAAGTCATTTTATAAACGTGACCTGTCTTAAAGACAAACATTAAGACGACCTACAGTTGCCTCGCAGCAGTGTCTGTAACTGAATAACTGACCCATTTGGGTTCTTCTATGTCCTCTGTACAATCTCACGAAGATTGAGTGACACAGAGAATATGACTGACCTGCTCAGCAAGGCTGTGACATAGAAGTGAGGGGCAGAGAGTCCTTGGAGTAACTGGGGTTAACGGCTCAGCTCAAGGGCCCAAGGGTGATCTCACTCTACTGATCAGGGGATCTGAACCTGCAGCCTGGGTCAGACAGGGTCCTAACCTGGAGAGCTGCACCATCTTGCCTAGCCCTGCCAGATCACTTCCCCAATTTTAGTCCTCGAGGGTCAGAATCCAACACAGTTGAAAAACATCTGTTAAACCTGTGGGGGGGGGGGGGGGGGGATTTTTTTTCATTAGCCAGAAAAATTAAGCCGGATTTAAGGATTGTCCCAAAGGGATGTCACTTACCTCTCTTTGTACTGGACAGTTTCCAGGTTTGGCTTAAGTTATCCAGTTAACTGGGAAATTCTGCTTTGTGGAACACCCCGCTGGCAATTAACTAATTAAGATTTGTCGTTTCAGTGTTGAATTCTGATCCTCTGAGAAAAGAATTGGGGAAACCTGACGTAGAGCAATACCTTAATTACCACCAGATGGAGTAGACATTTGCTGATGATTTCAAAGCCATTTTGTTCTGTTTATTTATGTTATTATTTAAGAGATGCTTTTGTCCAAAGTGACATACAATTGAGGGTCAGAGAGCAGGGTCTTCACTCCTTACTCAAAGGCCCAACAGTGAAACAAACCTTGTCAGTCCCATGATTCAAACCTACAACCTTCTGGACACAGCTATAGACAACTAACCTACTGAGGTAGACACTGTTCCATAGTTAACACTTAGAAGTGAAAACTCTGCCGTCTCTCCGACTGCTTGTGCATTTAGTTTATATTTTGTTACCTTCCCTCCATCACTCACTTTACTTATCGATACCTCTTTGTATCCATGGACTGTTTAAATGGTTTTTGTAAAAAATCACTCAGACCCAACAGAAACACATCCAGTAAAACTAAAAACTACAGAGGTCCATAGGGACTGAAATAGTGTATATTCTCAAAATACATTTAACAAATTGTTTCTCTCTGAAGGAAACTATAGACTGTGCAATGTGATGGTCATTCATGAGCATTAATTTCCATATTAAATGAACGTCAGTCCAGTAACACCAGGTTATATTTATAAAGGAAACATCCATTAATAATAAATTAATGGTGAATTGTTATTACCCAGAATTCCAGCTTCATGTACAGCCTTTGAATTGTATTTGGGTCAGAGTTCTTCCCGTTCTCTGGCTGTGTCTCATTTGCCAAGCAGCGTATTGTCTTCATAGGTCTGTGCAATGTGACGGACCTTCATGACGAATGAGGTATTTTACAGACATGCAAAGACTGTATAAACGCAGCAACCCCCGAACGAGACAACACTCCAAACCAGTGATAGGCAACCAGAAGGTAAATGTTTTTTGACGTATGCTGAGCGCTACACACACACGTTAACAGTATGGATACAGTATCCATTATTGCTTCAGTTCAACATAAAACTGTGCATGCATACAATACTGGATTAGGTTGTAATATAAAGATAATTTAGAATTCATATAGAACTTATAATACTGAAATTGGTGCAATTTTGCATTTGACTATTTGGTAATACCATTGGATAATTCTCACCCGGCAAGCTTGGCTGTCATGGTTTCACATGGGATGGGGGCTCAGACCTGGTGTTAAATCCTACATTGTTTTTGTCACGCTGTATGTAGATCTTCACCAATACTTGACTTTCTTCTCACCCTGAACATTACAAAGTTCTGTTATTCCCCGGATACGCAGCTTTCCTGCGTGGCCTTATAAGGCCTAGCCTTTACTGAGCGACTCGCACAGGTTAAGGCCAGAGGTCTGTCTTCACACCTACCCAGTGAGACGTCGCCGTTCCGCTGGATGACTCCCAGCACCACCAGTCACATTCCGTTGCAAACCCCATTTACTCTGGCTTGAAAATCATTCTCCATTCGTAAAGCCATCATCGCTCATAAGGGGGAGAAATCGGAAAATGTTTACCCAGTCAAACCCCCCCCCTCCAACCCCCCTGCCTGCTTCAGTGGGGGAACCTGTTGCCCAGGAATAGCCGGGCATTTCAGTGAAAAAAAAACAAGCTTTTATTCTAGCAAAAATCACATATTGTGCTTCCATTGTGGCATCTGGTGGGGGGAGTGGGTGTCATGTTACCCAGCATACAGTTCAGTCCCCACCCCTGTCCTGGCCCACTGTCCCATCAGACTGCCACTTCAGAGGCGGCTGAGGGCTTTCCCGTGGAGAGCTTGGCTCGTCGCTCAGGAGAATCTGTGAGGAACAAAGGGGGTGTGGTGGAGCAGGACGCCCCTCAGCCCCACCCCTTCTCTGCTTTTACAGCCGTCCAAAATTAGCCTGGGTTTGAGCTCCGGCCTGAGGCCCGATATAGCCTGGCCTTCAGTGCTGACTCAGGCATACCCTCGCAGACCACGCCAGTGCTGGAGTGACACTTGGGTGAGATGGAAGCCCATTATTCAAGATGGAAGCCCATTATCCAATGCTATCTGGGGAGATCGGTGTGGTACTTCACTACATTGTTCACGGGGAACTTGCTTTTGACCCCAAACACAGTATCTCATTATAGCAGTGAATTGAGAGAAGACACACTTTACCGATGATGTCAGAGAAAACCTAAGGACAAGTCTTTCAGTTCCAGAGAGGAATCCTCTATTATAAACCGAATAATTAACCTAAATCATGTTTCACCATCTATCTTCAATTCACTATTAACAGATCATCACATTGTGTATTACATATTCATACATACTATTACTTAATCTTAGAATTATGTGCATTTTTGGGTTCATTCTGCTTTTATGAATCATTAAAGTATCGGAAATGCCCATTTTCTTTTACCTTAACAGATTTCACCGTAGAGGAAAGTTTCTCCTTATTGTCACCTAGGATAGATAAATAACATTCTTATTCAAATTTTCAACAAATCTAGTTACAATGACTTTTAATTTGGAAAACAGGTGCAAAGTCTGTTTCCTGTTTCAACGTGCCCCCTTCCCTCAGGAAAGTGTCAATTTATATGCACCTTCTTATCTTATGCACCTGGCCATAAAATTGGTGATTCTTTCTTGGGGGGAGGGGGGGGTGTCAGACTTCTGTGGCCGCCCAGGCTTTTAATTACACTACGCTCATTAAGATTCCCCAACTTATATAAATATAAATGTCTGCTCTGTTGTCTAAGTTTACTGCTACCATTCATCTCCAACCTTTTACATTGTTGTGAGGAGCCTAGTAATCATATTGTAATATATGTACTGTTCTTACTAAACCGAGAGCTCAGGGAGATGCTTAGCGACGCTATATTTACTGCCGGTATTGTGGGAAGACAGGCTTACGTAACCATGACAGGTCTGCATAATGCTGGAGGTACGGCAGAGTACGGCAGTTTCTGAAAGGTGTGGTCACAATACCATGAGTCAGGGCCTCAACCCTCGCAGCCTAACGGGGAACTGCCGGCAGGTGCAGTGACGGGGGGACGTTAGTGCAACAAATAGTGAGTCAGTCGGCCCTCAAAGGCCGAGCTAGCGGAAAGCAATGTCTCATTAAAAACCTTGGTTTCTGTCTGGGAAAGGCCGCCATTATTTCAACCACAGAAAAGGCAAAGACAATCAGAGGAATTCCCACAATCCCCAAGACAAACAACCAAACAAACAAAAAAACAAGCAAACAAAAACTGTCCGCACTAAGCAACACATTTTGCAGTCCCCGCACTTCCATTCTAAGCTACCCCAGAAAATCATTAATCACACCGCTGTAAGTCCAACACCTCGGTTAGCTGTCCCAGTCTGGATTCATTTGTGAGTTGGTTCTTTTTTTACAAGATTCCTGTACCCTCACATGGCTGAAAATTGGTTTGTTTTTAAAGGGGCAGCAGGCTCGTGTGGTGACTCGGAGACTGCATCTATACATACATCAGTGGCATAACGGAGCTTTCATGCAGAATGCTGGTCTCTTTCAGCCGGGAGAATGTGCGAAACATGCTTCGTGAAAACCGTTTCTCCACTGTGATGGTGGTGGACGACATTCCAGCGATGTAAAGGAGAAAGGGCTTTGTGTTTATGTTGGCAAATTCAGGAAGCCCGAATATTTCCTGAACACATTCTGATGAACCGCGTCTCTGTAAGCCTCCGGCACATATGCAACATATCCGTCTTGGCCTGTTGGCTCAGCACGCTGGATTTCAGCTTCCGCAGAATATTTCAGCCGTACACTGCTCCCCCTGGAGTGAAACTGGGAGGCAGAGTCCTACCAGTAATATGCCCTCTGGGTATGGACCCACACCAAAATGGTGTAGCTGATCATTTTTCAGTAATATATGAAATGACTCAACATAAAAATATTTAGGAAAGCACATTTTCACATTAGGAATTTGTTTAAGATGGTGAGGCTTCATAGCCAATTATATTTTTGTGGACATTACAAAATAGCATAAGAACTGACTCATATTTCCAAGAAACCTTTGAAGATGAATGCATGGATGTGAATACACAGATTTTCCCTTACAAAGCTGAAAATGTAGGGGAGACGGAAAAAGTGGTATTGGAATTCTTCCCAGGCCTCATCAAGAATGTCTGGCAAAACAGAAATAATAGTAAGAAGAATTCATCCACGCGGACTCTAAATGGTCCACAATCTTTGGATGGCTTGGTTTAGGGTCTGCCAAAGGAAGAAGGAAGAATAGATGAAAGATGGATTATTATGGTTAGCTTTGTTTAGGCTAACCAGTTAGCTTGCAGGTGTAAGTAGAAGCCTATGGACTTACATTAGTATGGCTGGGTTAGGGTTAGGGTTAGTTTGGCAAATGGCTAAGGGCAGAGATGTAACACTATGCTGTGACTTTACATTGAAAAGGCAGATTTACCACTAGACTGATGTATAAAGATCTGCCACAGCCTCCTATTTGTACATGCGACAACATCAACTCACAGGAACTTGAGGAGAGAGCACCGTTTTGAGTCTTTACCAGGCTGAATGGATTAATCTGGGTTCAGGTCTGGAATTCAGGAAAATGTGAAGCCATTCAGCCATTCATCTCACATTCTTAGAAAGTTCAACCGCAGTGCAGCATTTAACAATGTCCCGAGAGTCAGTGGGATTAGATAAAGCTGATCCCTGACATACTCCTGCTGTTCTTAGGGTTCTTACATGAGGAATGTGCAAGATGTCGGAAATATGCCCTGACTATACAAATACAGACTTTCTTCCAACCCACAATGTATATTATTTTCTTCCAACCCACAATGTTAATGTATTCGTAAGTAAGGAAACACCACAAACTGTGTAAGAGTGTTTTTTTCATAAAATTTTTACATTTTAGCTGAAATTCTCTGCAAACAGTTTATCTATGTGGAAGCATAATTTTTTAAAAATATCTTATTATAAGCCTTTTATTATATCTCAGTTTTTGCCTCACATTCGTTAAATTCTACCTCAGCTTCAACAGTCCAAGCAGATTTTTAAATTGCTGTAATCAATAAATACAATTCAGTACAGAAAAAATGTTTTCTGTTTTTTGTTGAAGTTGTTTTCTTTGTGCTTCGTATTGTGATTAGCATTATAATTAGTATTATGATAGCACCCCCTACTGAGCACAACCTGCACACAGAAAAAAATCTTTAATTCATTCAAGCTGCTCACAATTAGCAATGAAACTACTGTTTGTCATCCAGGAGAAAAATATGAACCAACATATATTTTATGGTGTTATGGCATGGCAGTACAACTCGTAGTTTACAAAATGAAATTGTCGGGTTTTTTGTTTCTCAAAGCACGACTGTGACACCTGCTGGCAAAGTGGACAAAACACAGCTAATGGTATGGCCTTTGAAGAAATGATTATCTGGTTAGTAAATTACTTGTCAACCATCACACAACATCATACTCTGTGCTTTAGCTAGACAGTTTCCCACATTGGTAAAAACAACAGCACAGTTGAGTTTCTCATGAACAGCACAGTGACAGCTGCTTGTTCTAAGAATGCAGCAAGTAAAGTAGAACAGAATGTACAGTAATGCCTTTATTTTCAGGGAAATTAAAAATATATAACAATACACAAAGAAACACTTTGGAATATATTTCAGATAATTATTTAGTCTGATAACCAGTAGGATGAGCAGGTTGGACAATGGATGGATGGATATTTAATCTGATAAAGGAAGAGCACACAAACCGCCAATTAAAATACATGGTATATTTATTTATTCGTATTACATACTTGAAATACCACCACTGCATACAGGACTGTGAAAGCCTAAGGTTACTCAAAGAAAACTAGCCCTACCTGGGATCCTGTCCAATTTGGCAGAATACCTATTTGGAAGGTAGCAAGTGAATGGGGACAGATCAGAGCAAAGGATCAGATTGAGATTCTGGGGCAAACAGCTGATCCACCTCCAAAAACACAAAGTCCCAGAAGCACCTGGTACTAGCATGAGCTAAATGCTAATCCCGTTAGAACCAGGTCAGACCTGGTGCCCCTGGTACTAGCATATGCTAAATGCTAATCCCATTAGGATCAGGTCAGATCTGGTACCTCTGATACTAGCATAAAATAAATGCTAATCCCATTAGGACCAGGTCAGACCTGGTGCCCCAGGAACTAGCATAAACTAAATGCTAATCTGTTAGGAACAGGTCAGACCTGGGGCACACGATTACTAGTACGAGCTAAATGCTAACCCTATCTCGAGCAGTTCAGACCTGGATCCCCTGGGTCTAGTTAGGCTAAATGTAATCCTGTTAGGGTCAGGTCTCCCAGTGACTAGCACAAGCTAAATGCAAACTGTTTCAGGACCTGTCCAGCTTATGCTAAAGTTTCCCACCAGTATTCTACATTTTCAACATTGCAGAGCCGAAATTGGCCCTGATAAAGTTTGTCAGTTCAACTTGGACGATAGTTAACTACTGCACGGGAAAATTAAAACTAAGCAGATTAGAAGGCTTTCACAGTCCCTCACACTAAACACTCAGATCATGCAGGAGCATAACGTTAAGGAACCTGCTTTAAATTACACATGCTTGATGTGCACTTTTTAGGTAAACCTTGTTGGTGCCAGGCGGTACTGAGGTGTCGATTCTGCACTTGCGGCCTTGCTGTTAGCTTTAACGAGCCTCACCATTCTCCTCTGAACATTGTGATTGACAGGAAATGAAGCTTCTCCTTCCAGGTGGGACGCAGGGTTCCAGGGGGACAGGAGGGCTGTCAGCTTTGGCCCCCGGAAGCGGACAGTTCCACCATGATGTCAGGGATGGAAACAAAACTAGCAAAATGTAGCACTGAACAGAAAAGTTATGCAGAACACAGTTTTGAAACATGTGAATGCAATTTAAAGAGAAATATTTTAATTAACTGATATTATAAACTTATAACCTTTGATTAATATGTCATTATAAATGGGTTAGAGGCCAATCTCTCACATTGTTACACTTCGGTTCTTTTGAAAGAGCTGAACTAATATGGATGCAAGGAGGAAATAACCAATTACTTTTAAATCCAAGTGCCTTTTATCACAGTCACCTTGAGAGTAAACCATTGTACTGCTGGCTCTGCAAAGGCACCATCTTCATTGAACTTAAAAATATTTTTCAACCTGTCTGCAAGGTAGCCTTTGATTCCCGTTCAAACCATAAGGCCTCTACTGTTACACAAAACGCTGTTCGACTGAACAATTGCTGGTTTCAATCTCATAGTTAGCAGAGTGATTCTACCTTGGGCCCCTAAGCAAGGCCTTTAAACCCAAGGGAATGTCTGCCCCTGCTTTCTCAATTCTATGTTGCTTTGAATAAAAGCATTTGGTAAATAAATGTAAAGGTAGAAACTATTTCTGTACCAAGCCAATAGAACCTTCCCTTGAGTTAATTCAGTCATCAAGTTTTATATTACATTAAAACGTACCTAACTTCTTGCAGTCCACTGTCATGTTGAGATGTTCCTGTAGGGCCCCCAGTGGCTAGGATGCTGAGACCAGCTGCTTGGAGGACACGAGCTCTGCCTCACAGGTGTGGCTCCTCAGGGAACCTAGACCCCGAGACAAAGCGGTCCTGCAGAAGGTAAGGCCTTTGGTAAACAATGAAGGTTCTCACCTGCTTGCTGAAAGTCACACGGCTGCTAAAAATGAACCACAACAAGCTAATATCTACATCTACCCTTCAAAGAATTATGGGATCTGTTATAAATATGGTAATAAAATGATAATAAATTCTATAGTGGAATACCAATAGCACAGGCAGCTTAATTATGTGGATTATCATTCATTATAATGCATCTTGTAGATGTGGCTTTCTGTAGAGTATCAGCTAAAGGTCACGCAACTCTGAATGGGGAAACAATCTCAGCTCTGAATTCCAAAGTGGTTCAAGATGTTGAAGTTCCTCTTGATTTGTATGCATACATACAATACACCCATGGAATATTTATGTGATTTATAACAATTGAGAGAGACTTCAGGGTCACAGATTCAAAACTAAAACAATTGTTGAAAACGTAGACGAAATACTTAGTAGCACACCCAATTAAAAATATGAGTATTATTACTATGTCTTCTCCACCCCTCTCTTGGGGCTGGAGTCGTTTGGAAGTTCTCTCCGTGTGCATAAGGGATTCCCCCAGGTACTCCGGTTTCCTCCCACAGTCTAATGACACACAGTTATCAGGCATCTGCACATAGTGTGTAATTCTGTGGGTGGGGGTGTGCATGCGTAATAGACTGGCATCACATCCAGGGTGTACACTGCACCCTCTGCACCCTCACAGCTCTGTACTGGATAAGCAGTTGGAAGGGAAATAGATGGATGGATAGATGAATGGGTAGATTGTTGTACTATACAACAGAACAATGAATGGGACTTCTCTGGAGCAATAGGATTCGAATGCGCCCTCTTGTGGAGAGAAATGTTAATATGAATTCAAGAACTACTGCCAGAATGCTGTGCTAATACAATAACTCATATTTACCAGTCTTTACAAAGCACCTCAGAGATTAGTCACAAAGAGCAAAAACACACTGAAACATCTAATGGCCAGACGGAAGTCCCCTGACTAGGAAATCCCTCCCGGAAATATATTTGCAGACAGGGCGGGACGCTGTAGCAATATGTTTGATATATAGTTGGTGTGAATAACAACCTAATATATCAAACATATCAGACAGAGCCCTGCGGAGAAGGCTTTCAGGTCACAATCATCCTTCAGGGGTATGCAGAACTGACGGAGAAGTGTGACAGAGGAGCTATTAGGTGAGAAAGAAAAGGGAAGGACAGGTATTCCAGAGACAAGGTGGACAAATGTACAGAGAAGATGAGGTGTAGGGGAGGACAGGTGGGAGAAGATGAGGTTTTGTGGAGGACAGGTGAGAGAAGATGAGGTGTAGAGGAGGACAGGAGGGAGAAGATGAGGTGTAGGGGAGGATAAGAGGGAGAAGGTGAAGTGTTGGGGAG
>JABFEB020000020.1:8398510-8434235 GCA_019775895.2 Stomatorhinus ivindoensis | reverse complement strand
CAAAGAGCAAGTTGAGGGAGGCATAAAAAGGAATTTCCCCATGGGGATAAATAAAGGATTGATTATTATTATTAATATGTGGCTTTTAAAAAGCTACCACTTTCTCTGGATTCGGAAACAATTCAAAAATATTATTTTTAATCCTATGAGGAGGAAACTGCATTCACTTTGAATGGCGATGTGATGTGGTTGGACTGAACAGGGAATGAGAAAATAGAGCTGAAATCGGAGAGTAAAACAAACTCTGCCTGATACCTTACAACCATATACCTCTGGCTGTTGCGCAGATCTCTCCAGACAAATGCTGTGGGCTCAAACCAGATTCTCCATCGTCAGACTGTATGGCACCGGACCTGGTGCTGATATGCGGCCTATTTCTGCTCAGGAGGAACAACGTTCTTTGTGGCAGTTGCTAGGGAAACGATCTAGGCTGATTTTCCTCATGTTCTGTTGATGAGGGCAGCGACAATGTGGTTTTTTTGTCATAGACCAGCAACATCTGCCCAGTCACAGAATATCCATAAACATGCCTAAATGCCTCCCCTTTCCTCCCCCAGAATATTGCCGTCTGATTTCTGAATCATACTACCCCAGGTCTTCCCCTACACTCTGCAGCATCCACACCAGGTACGGACGTTTGAGGACTGCAACACAGCTCCTTCAGCACGTTTTCTGTCAGCCTCCTGCTTCTCTTCAATCTCCTGACTGTGAGGCGCAGCACTGCTTTCCCCAATTACACTGACAGCACCATAGGCACCCCAGCAACTACAGGGGTCACCAAAGAGTGATGTCAGGGAGTGGAATAGTGTCCCAGCCAATCGATGGAAAGGGGACGTTCCCTCTGGGCCTCATCACTGTAATCCTATATAAAATGATAACATCTAACGCAAAATAACTGAACAGGTCACTACGGAGAGAGAAACAGTGTTCTGTTTGCCGTCTCCACATTTAGTCTGTTAAGCCGAGTTGGGGTGCATTTACACCTGCACTCCTCTTTCTGGTTAAATCTGATTCTGCTTAGGGGTGGGCGATCTGACAATTTAATATTATGATCCATCTTGAAGACGTCCATGTATACTTTTCATATGTATCATACTGGTGATATCATGATCTTTATGTCCTCCTACCAATACCTCCAGACTTCACATAAAACTTTGATGGCCAGTAATAATGTTTCACTACCCAATCTGTACCACACTTCCTCACCCACCATTCCCGCCATGTCGATAGCTCACATTGAATTGTTTTTGAAATACGTTGTACATGAAAGAGACCGTGTGATAAAGTCATGTGAAATAATTGGCCAATCAGCACAACCATTATGTTGGTTTGTGAATGTAGTATGGATCCAAGGTGCAATTGCCTGATTTGTACCTCACACATCTGCACTGCATTATACTTACTGGCCTTGTCCTATCTGTTCATACTATATTATTTATATTTACAGCAAACTACAGACGTTGCTATATCGTTTAGTGAGAACAGACTGCTACAGTAACTGGAAAAATCAGTTTTCTTTGGTTGTCAATTTAAGTGTTCACTCAGACCATCTATTTCCTGCTTTTGTATCAACATGATTACCTAAGTATCCTGTATCTGAAATGTTAGTTTATATTACGATCAGCTGAAATGGCTGCTAGCTGGCGACATGGTATTTCGGCATCCTTACAGCTCCGGTTCACTATGAGCTGAAGAGACATATATGGTCACTCCACTGTTACTGAGATACCTAGCAATACCCAAAAACACGCACTTAGACACAAGTGCCGGTGCCATGCAGAACTTTTATTAAACAGACAGAGAACACGTAGAATCCAAGATCAGAATATCTGGCTTCATATCCCATTCTGGGCTGGTGGAGATCACGCTGAAGCAGTCCAGAAAATTAATCTGATGTACTGAAAAGAAATATTATCGGGTCCAGGGGTCTTTCTCAATACCAAGAAGTAAAGATTATATCGGTCATCTAGGTAAGAGCAGTTTTGCCAACTTGCCTCCCAAGAACGAATTTGGGACACAATGAATCATGGGATTGTTCTCGTTTAGCGAGAATGCAACTGATGCAACATGAGAAATTGGAGTTGGGGAATAACGACATCCAGGGATTTAACCTGTCCTCTGCATTTCTGTTCTTAGTAATATAACTGTACTTCAGTAATGGAATATGAATCGGTAGGGATGAATCTTGGCATATCTTGGCTTGCGAAGGATCCATCGGGTGGATCCTTTGTGGTGTGGGAAAAGAAGGAAACATTTCTAGATCGCATTTGAAGGAGCCCCTGAAATGAGACCGCCTTGTCACACTGCTGTGACACATTTGGTCTGAATGCAGCCTTAGAAGGACGCAGACCCTAAATTCAGACACAGGGTTTTACTCAATATTCCTACTTGACCATGTGTTCTCATGTATATGTTTTACATCATCTTCCATTGCTGAAGACCAGTTCCTAAACTCAAGAAGCGAATTACAGAGGATGGTACAAAGGAAGTCATTCATGCCCCGCTGCCAATATCAAGAATATATTGATTGTCTCCTCGCTAATGCACTTTACTCCCATGATGTACTGCACTCCAAGATTGCTCTTGGATAGCAAGCTGGCAAGACCCATCTTGCCAAGACCAAAAGTAAGATCTTTGCGCTCTCCGTACTGAGAAACACCCACAACCTGAGAAGGACCCCAGGTTAGATCATACATATGTTATGAAGCGAAGTGGTAGAAATGGAGCATCATCATGAAATATGCCATAAGGTGTAATAATGTGCACGCGCAGATGTGCAAGGTGCAGGTTGGGCATGCGCAGTCAGATATTTCACAAAGCAAAGTTACCTGTAAACTCTGTCAGGCCACAGGCACCACTTCTGGAGGTAATAGGACAAATCCATACAACCACCTTAAAAGGAAGAATCTGACACAACTAATGTAATACTGTATATTAAATGGTGCTAACAGATAATCCTCAGGTCTGTTTCAAAATTGGGAAGAAAGACTGCAATTCAGATCATGTTCCGGGATTATGTTATGAAGATTCCAATATATTTTTTGGGAAGATCGCCCATTCTTAACTTTGGTTCAAATTCCCCCGCGGTGCGTTTCGTTTGGGCAGGTGTGCACTAATTGCACTCAAATGCAGACCAAAACAACCGCATGGAAACGCCTGAGAGGAGGTGGTCTCCATACCGTACCAAATAAACTCTGTGCAGTTCGTTTGTGGTGGGAACGAGATCCAACCTCAAAACACATCTTTGGTTTTACACTCTGATGGTTAGCATGTCATGTCCATAGTCTGAAGCAGTGCAGCATTTTCGAGACGTGCCCGTAAAGTGAATTCAGCATTCTGCCGATGTTATTTTGCCCAGATCATTACCACAGCTATGAACAAACGCTGTCTCTGCTGTTGCTCCTTGTTAAACTGAACAGAAATATGCAATAGTCTAGATTGCCGAACCTTCTTCCTGTATTTACTTTCTTGCTCCTGCCACAGACATATCTGACCAATAAGCGGAGTGAACATTCTCATGCGGATTGTAGTGAGCATTTTGGTTTGCTTGGATTTTTCTCTGTGTGAAAACCAAGGGAATAATGCTCTACATTTACAAACCTAAGTAGAGTTTTTATACACTGTATACATCAGTCTGGTCAAACCTAAGCCCAGGTCGTCTATGCAGTATATGAACCACTCTCATCAATGACTGAGGGATCGTTTTCTCCATCATTCATTGATGTGCCCAAACTATGACTGGGACATATACTCATGTTTGATATTTAAATCAGTCAATAATTGATCCTTGCAGGACCGTGGTGCTTAGGAATAGGAATTCAGCAGTTCTGTGTTCATGCGAAACTGAATACGCAGTGATTTCAGTAATGAGCACTTCCCTTCCAAATTCAGGGCAGCAAATGATACTCACATTCTTCAATGAACCTTTACATCTGACTAGTAAAAAATGCATGTCTGAGAAATGGATACCTGCAGGCGAGCGTCATCCTTTGGGCAGTGTGTGAATCAGTGCAGTCCCTGATGTCTGTACCCTTGTGGACTCTCCCTTGCTGGCTGTGACTCTGATGAGCAGATTAGCCACCCTAGATGAGCTCTCAACATCTGTCTCTGCCCCTGGGTCCAATTTCCTGGTGCTCACTGAGGGAGAAGGGAAGGGAAGAAGATGTAAGAGAGATGAGAGAATGTCAGAGCCCAACTCTGACCAGGGGTTTTACAGAAGAGCCTCCTACTTGGACAGCATCAAGTTTACAGTGATCCTATATAGGTTTTCATCTGATCTGATAGAAGTATCCATGGTGTCAATAAGCCAAATGGCAAATTTAATCATATACAGGCAGTCCTCAGGTAACGAACAAGATCTGATCCCTAAATCTGTCTTTTAGTCGAATTTGTAGGTAAGTAAAAAAAAAAGGCATGTGGTTCCTATTTAATGTCAGCTAGTCAAATGTTTGTCTTGGTATGCAGCAAATATTTTACCTTGCAGGTAAAACACTTAAACACTTCCAAATGCACTAAAACATCTTAAAGATAATCAAAATAATAAAAATAATAGTAATAATACAGTAAAAATAAACTGTATTGTACCTCCAGCTGACAAACCACTTAGGCCACAATGTTTTCATGAGCGTCACAAAGTAGTGTGTGCGATCATTATTACCAACCATTGTATTTAAGCAGAATTTTTAATATAATAGGCTGAATGGCAGTCCATTCGTAAGTATAAGCTGTCTGTAAGTTGGACGTTCTTGACCCAGGGCTGCATGCTGATAAGGGCATTAAAAGCCTTGAACTTCACACAGCCCTATATGTAAACTATCTGTTCCAGTTAGTATTGCATAAACTTAATCCTACCGCAAAAGGAAACTGAAGAGTGGATGTGGGAATTACTCCACTGCGGATGAATTACCTGACCCTGGATAAAAGGCATGGATTGAGAGGTTTATGGGGCATCAGGGTTCCCTTGTCAGGGTTTACAGAAAATGGTAAATGATGGTATCAGTACAACAGAGAGGGGAAGAACAAAGAACAATGAGCTGCATCCGCAACCAGAAGAAAGAGAAAGTACTTTTGGTTATATGTTTTAGGATACAGCGGCAGCAAGGAAGGGACAGAGAAATATCAACAAATCTATGCGTTCTTTAGTGGAGTGAATCAGGACAAACATCCACGGTCACCTGACTGTCCTTCCCAAGACGGCGACGCCCACACTCCTATCCTCAACGAGCTGATGGTTTATAGCTCAAAGGGACAGTTTATGATATAATAAGCAGCAACCCATTTTACTGGTCCCATAAAGCAGGACTTTGCTGACATAATGGCACTAATCCTAGGTAATGAGACACTTGTTGGACCCGATCAGGAACAGATTCTCATGATTGTGTGTTCGTTCAGAAGGGCTGACTCATCTGAATGTCTTACAGTGGTGACCCAATGCCTTAGACCACAATGATCTCTTTGAATAAAAGCAAATACTTCTGCAGCAGTGTTCTTGAATATTGTTTGATCATTACAGGGCTCTATTTGCCAACAGAGATGCCAATAAAAGCCCATAGATGGTTAGTGGGATCTTAGATGGAGTGATTATGAATCTGGGTGGTTTCAGAGCAGAACAGATGGTGAGGTGGCATGGCTGGGGAGATGCTCTGTTTTCTTATGAAATCCGGCTCTGGAAAGTGAAAATTAGGCCCAGTCCTGAGGGTCAGTGTCCCTGCCCCCTCGGGAGATGCACTGGCTGGTGACAGTGCCCTGAGCATGAGATGGCCTCCCCAGGGCTTGAATAGTAAAGGCCGAGATACTGCAGGGCCCTGAATCGCTTGTCTCTCTGGCACTAACCAGATGCTGAGCTGCTCTGGGATACATATGCAGTGTTGCTTAGAGACACACAATGGATAAACACCTGTGCACAGACCACCAGCTGTGATTCGCCACAGTATTGCTGCCTTCTAGAAGCATACTCTCTTCCAAGACCTACATTCGTGGCCTTCAGGGCAGGAACTATGGCTCCATGGGCATCTTTACTTACCATAGCAAATGGTAAAAATCAGTGTTTATATGACAAATACTACATCTGTATATACAGTGCAAGGTACTCTGAATCAACAACAAACCAGGGAAAGTATCCCGTAGAAATTAAATACATTTTAGTACTATCTGTGGAAAGCGAGCAGATTGGGCGGTTTGGAAGGCGTGGGCAGTGGACCACGCTGACAGAGCAGGGAACTCCATCGAAGCTGGAGGTGAGTCTCTGTCTCATGGACATGAGGCAGCTAAACAGGAGATGTCGGGAATCTCTCAGCCCAGCTGCTCTTGAGACACTTTCACCCAACCGCTTGTTCCAAAATTTCAAAGAGAGAGACAATGAATATACCTGCCATTCTCAGCAGGTTCAGTGGTTTTGGACTGATGACTGCGGGAGTCACTTTACCATTGCATCGTGCATTATACTGTAGAACTGGAAACATTACGTAAATGAACAACATTACTAGTTTAGTTCCATTAGCTAAAAATGAAGTTGAGGGGGAGATACATCACATCAAACAGTGAGCAAGTCATCACAGCACTGAAGCTGCAGTCCTTGCATGCAAAGTAACTTGCGACGACTCTACCTCCTGATTATCTCCTGCCAGGAGCCGCACCTCCTCCCCCGCCCTGGTGTGGCTCGTGTGAGCAGGCCGGAGACGCCTCCTGGCCATCAGGAAGTGGCAGCTTGTGGCTTCCTGGGTGGGGGTGTCACTTACTATAATGCCGGCTTATTAAAAATGATGGCGGACGCCCCACTCTCCCATTATTTCAGTATTTCCCAACCCGGGCCTCAGGACCCCCAGACGGCTCACGGCGTTGTTCCCTCCACAGCTCCCTGCCAGACTGTATGTGGTCCCTGAGGTCCGGTTTGAGAAACACTGCATTAGCTGAAGTACGGCCTGGTGTGTGGCTTCAGTTTACGGGAAACTAACATTTACAAAGAATCCGAAAGCTGTGCACCCATCCATTGTCTGTAACTTCTTATCCCACTCAGGCTCACAGGGGGTCTGGAACCCATCCTAGAGGCTACAGGCACAAAGCAGGTAATAACCCTGGACTGAGCACCAACCCATTGCAGGGAACACTTACGTTCCACACCTAGGGACAATATAGTAACTCAGATTCACCACAGCAGGTAGTTTGCGCTGTGTGGGGAACCAGAGTACCTGGAGGAAACCCAATTACAACATGCAAACTACTCACACGTAGAGCCAGAAGTGGAGACTCGAACTCTGGTCCTAGAGGCACGAGGCAACAGTGCTAACCACTGCACCACCGTGGCCCCCCCACTGAAAACTAGTTCATTATAAACAATTAATGACTTTACCACAACCCACCCAGCCCGGACAACTTAACGCATTAATGAGACAAATGGCAAATCACAAGTTACAAGTTACAGAGAGCAGCCCAACATGCAACATGGATGCAGACAGTAGCATAAAACTCAGGGGGGCATTAAGACCCAGGGGCCAGGTCCTCCACAACCCACAGCCCGAAGGCTGATGGTGCAGGAGCAGTGGCAGCCTACCCTGAGCTCCATCTGCAAAGCACTCAGCGAAAAGCTTCATAACTGGGTTACACTGTAAGTCACTTAACATTACAGCCTCAGCTCAGCCTTTAAATATGTCTTTAAGCTCAAAGTCTACTTCTCTCTTGTTTCTATCATGCAATGACTAGGAACAAGCCTTTACTTTCATTCCAGATAAAGAAAGGTTTCACACCTTCATCCAGACATAGAAGCATCTGTTTCATAGAAGCGGTGTTTCTTAAGCCGGTCCTCGCGGAGCCGCAGACGGTCCGTGTTTTTGCTCCCTCCCAGCTCCCAGTACGTGCGTCTCTCAGCTGAACATCCCAATACTGTCCAATAAGCATCGTCCTCGACAGGAAAATTCGGGCTTATGCCGGTGTTCTGACTCCTGCCGGCAAGTCGCTTGTAGTCATATTTTTTAAATCAGCGGTTTTAATATTACGGGCAGTGGGCATACTGACTTTCCTTGCACCGATATTAAAACACTTCAGATGAAGCTATAGTCACACGCTGGGATGGCAGATGAGCCTAGAAAACTCCTCACTGTGTCATAAGGGTCTTCGGAGTCTCTGTCCATGTTCTTAGCTGACTCAGCTGGGGAACACACGCATTCTGCCAGTGACACTAGACTTCATATCCAACTGTGTCACACATTCAAAGCCAGAAGGAGCCTTTAAGCTGTATGCATGGACAGCACTGGAAATCACATAGCAATTGCAGGATTTATACATACGGCCACTGTGTCCCCCCCACTCCCACAAGACACACTGCACCAAGAGCACAGAGCACTAGAAGATCTACTGCATAGATGTGAAGCTATGGAAAGTACCATTCAGAGGTCCTCAGTAAAGATGACTAAACATGATAAAGCTGATTCTCATTACCTCTAAAGGTAACTCACTCTTTCAGCTCATTCACCCACATACTCTCTCTAAAGGCAAATCGCACTAACCTTATACAATCGCCTAAACTGCATGCTGTTAAACTGCAAAGAAATTAGACCACCATCTGCACTTCCACAAGAGTCCACAGGGGGGTACTGCAATGACCTCTATCAGTTCAGGTCTCATATCTGCCCTGCCTCTGAAATTTTACCACTGCAAATACAGCGGTATTGTACACTAATGTACACTATATGGACAAAAGTATTGGGACACCCCTCTCAATCACTGCTTCACTCAGACCCATTGCCACTCAAGCACCTAGTTATGCATTCAGGTTTACAAGCATCTGTGAGCGAATGGGCTGTTCTGATCGTCAGAGGATGCCACCTTGGCAATGTCTTCCCTGCTAAATATTCCATGGTTAACTGTAAGTGGTATCATTGCAAAATGGAATTTGCTTCAAGAATAACAGAAACTCAGGCACGAAGTGGCAGGCTGCGCACAGTAACAGAGGGAGGTTGAAGAGTGTTGAGGTGCATAGCGCATAACAGTGGCCAACACTCTGCTCAGTCCCAAAGTTCCACACTTCCTCTGGCATTAACCCAACCACAAAATTCTGTGCCGGGAGCTTCATGGAATGGGCTTCCAGAGCCAAGCAGCTGCAAGCAAGCCACATATCACCAAGTGCAACCCCAAGCATCTGATGGAGCGGTGTGAAGCACGCTGCCACTGAAGTATGGAGTAGTGGAAACGTGTTCTGTGGAGTGAATTACGCTTCTCTGTCCGGCAGTCTGATGGATGAGTTTGCCGGATGCCAGGAGAACATTACCTATCTGTGTGCCTGAATTGTGCCAAGTGTAAAGTTTTGGAGGGATGGAATGGGGATGTTTGTCTGGGGTTGGGCTGGGTCCCTTAATTTCAGTGAAGGGAAACTCTCAGTGCTTCAGCATACCAGAAGAATTCTATACTTCCAACTTTGTAAGAACGGTTTGTGGAAGGCCCTTTTCTGTTCCAGCATGACTGTGCCCCAGTGCACAAAGCAAGGTCCATAAACAGATGATTGGGTGAGTTTGGTGTGGAAGAATTTGAATGACCTCAACCCCATCTAACACCTTTGGGGTGAACTAGAATGGAGATTACAAGCCAGGCCTTCATGTTCAATATCAGTGCCTGACCTCACAATGAATGAGCAAGAACTCATACAGACACCCTGTGGAAAGCCTTCCCGGACAGTGGCAGCTGTCATACCTGCATAGGTGGGACCATCTCCATATTGGTGCCTATGGACTTAGAATGGGACGTCATAAATGTTCCTGTAGGTGTAATGGCCAGGTCTCCCAGCACTTTTCTTCATAAAGTGTATAGGCTCTAAGGGAAAAATCACACTGACCCCACACAATCACCTAAAGTGCATGCTGTTAAATTGTGAGAAAAGACTGCATTCCCGGAATGGCGATTACAGTTCTGCCACAGCACCATCTGCACTTCCACAGGGGGGCAGTGTCATGACCTCTGTCAGCCCAGGTCTCCCAGCTGCCCTGCCCCTGAAATCAGTCACCACTGCAGACATGTCTGCCCTGATGAGCCTGCACAAGTTGAGGGTCTGGGTTTTATAATGGTCATTCACTGCTGTTTTATGGCAGATATAAAAACAAGCTCCACAAAAACAACAGAAATGGAAAACAACAGATTCTGATGAAAAACCTGGAGCTCTATGGAAATATCAACAAAGCACAGCCACTGCTATACAGCTATCTCTGCATATTTTTACTAGTTAATAAGTAATGGAACCTACGATTCTCTGAAAAAAGCCCAGGTACAAATGATCCTTTTTGAAATTTGCAGCCTTTCCACTGTAGTCAGAACATCAATAAGCTGGCCTTGTTTTCTGCACCCAGGTATAATTCAGAGCTGGATAAATATCAGCCCAACTGCCTCCCCCACCTGATATTCCACCCACGCCTGGGAACCTAAGGTGGAGGCTTCAGTTCCAGCCTGGGAAGATTTAGGAAATGCACACCGTCCAAGATGTAGAGGACGGTCCACCCCAGACCTCAACGTGACATACATTTTACACACATAGAGATCTGTCAAATCCGCCTTTGGACTATGATGGAAAACTCAGGTACCTGGGGGTAACCCATGCAACGCTACACCTACACGGCCAGAACCCTGCAATGTATCAATACATCACTGTGACACCCAGCTACAGTATTCTCTAGTCAAAACAGAGGCTTGGCACTTGGCTGTGAGTTCTAAGCGGCCGAATCAGACTTCATGTCTTCAGGTTTGCCATTTCCCCACAGCTTCTGATACAGTCAGTTATAGAAAGACGCACATCAAAACTGTATATATCAGCAATGACTGCAGCACACTCCATATCATCTGCTGACTGTGAAAAAATGAATTTGTGCCTTTGTTTCATTGTTTGAAGGAGATTTCAAATCTACACCAGGTCCAGAATTCCACTGGCAGAGCATTAACATGTCCTAGCCACAGAGAACACTGAGATCACACTCCTTATTCCTTCACTGGCTTCCTGTAGCTATTAAGATCAATTATAGTACTTCTACATATTTTTTAGTGTTTTCATGGTCTTACTTTCCTTACCTCAGTGATATGATTGTATAAGGTATGACGCCTCCTGGCCATCCGGCAATATAGCTGAGGCGGGAGGTGTTAGTCACTTTGATCCCAAGCTCTGGAACTCGGAACCTGAGAGCTACTGAATGTCTTAGTGTGTTCAAAACTCTGCTGAAAACTGATCTTTTCATCATACGATATGTCATTTTATGCACATATTTTATTATTTCTTTTGTGTATGTTTTTAATTTTTGTGTTTTCATCTTTTTTTTAAATTTGTGTAGAGCATTATGAAGCCATGTGCATCAGACCGTGCTATACAAAGACTGGTTGATTTTACAAAGGCCTTCACTTTAGATATCAATCACAGGATCAGAGCATTAATGAACAATGTAATTGACTGCAAAATACTTTGATTGCTCATATCATGTCTATTAATTCAAAGTAAATTGTGGGAAAAAAAATATTTTGAATATTTCGAACACAATCTAGAAGGCAAGTGAATTTAAATTGATGCAGACTTGATAGGATTATTCTAAGACATATCAGTTTATACGTCTGAAATTGAACTCAAAAAACTGTCCACTACATCGTCTTTTCAGACCCAACCTGATCGATATCTTTCTTGGAAGAAACCTCTTTACAGTCAAAACCAGGTCATATTTCAGTTAATAATAATTGATACTTTATTAATCTATGTGGGGGAATTATCTTTAATTATCTCCCTCAACTTGCCATTTTTTTGTAGAGAAAGTTGTCACTTGAGTAGTTGAAGAGCAGCCACCTGTTGGGGCAGCCAAGGAGCTGGGGGTTAAAGGTCATGCTCAAGGACCTGCAGACATGCTAAATCTGGGTTTGAACTAGCAACCTTCAGATTACAGGCACACAGGCTTAGCCCACTGAAACACACACAGACCCCAGTTACAGGGTAATATTAATGTCATAGTTTGTCATATCGCTAGAGACCAGGGAATATCACACATTCAATATTCTAAGTTTCCAAAACCTAGTAAATGTCCAGTATTCTGTATGTCAATGAATTTAATCAGTTCAGGATTCACTTTGAAGATAAATTAAAATGAACCTTTCACTGGCATTCAGACAGTGTTCACACCCCCACCTGCCTGACTGTGGGGACAGTCCTGCAGGACCCTGATGCTACACCTGCGTCGTGGGTGAGGTCACAACAGGATAGGAAGCTGGATTACCCAAACCCAATGATCTTCTCAATTTTGGTGCGCTCGGTTATCTCTCGGAACTTGGAAATTCCGAGGTGAGTGACATCACGTCCAACAATCTCCCGTTCGAGCTGCCGCATCTCCATGCGGCCTCCATGAACAGGCCGCTGTCTTTTACTGCTTTATATTTTAGCAGATTTGAGTTTGAGTGAGATCATTTTCCCCAAGATACAAAAAAACAAGAAACACGAACTAGTCAAACTACATTGAAAGCTTTATAAAATATTTTCGAGAGTTCCGACTGTGGTAGCTTTAAATTACATTTTTACAAAGTTCATTTTCTTGAGAAAGCAACCTGTCACCAGACCTTGTTAAAAGTGACTGCAGACCTGATCTGCTGTAACGATGTAGAAGAACAGACTCAATGCACTGAATGACAAGAGCCTTTTGTAGACCACAGACATTTTCCCATACATATGTAAAAATTCAAAATTCTAGTTACAGGCAATTAAGCACTGTAAGAATATTTTTGAAAATCAATAAGGCTACAAACACAGGGGTGTTTAAACACTGCCATGATGATATTTCATGTTCCTCTGGGAAAAACAGCAGGATTACAATATCACTTTCGTAGTTCGTCACAACTGCTGGCCTGCATCTTGTACGGGAGCAGAATTATTTACGCATGCATCACATATATTTTTTTGACAAGTGCGAATCAAATGCACACACTCTTGTCCTGATTAATATTTAACAGCAGACTCTTTCTAAAGTGACAGAATCCCAGAGTGACAGCGGGGAGAATAAGGAATAAGGCAGAAAACAGAGGCAGAATGGAGAGGAGACTTGGTTCAGCGTGAGGGATCACTGTCTCACTCTCAGAGAACAAGACAAACATCAGAGACAGAAATATATATGCATTAATGAAATAAAGAATAATGTCGTGTTTTTGGTAGAAAAGAGAGATTCCAGCAGCTCCTCTGTATAGAGAAAAGATACTCTGGTGGTGCAGAGACAGAGGCACGGACAATGCAGTGGAAGGACAGAACAGACAGTGGAGGTCTGTACTGCTCCTGTTCTATTTTCGTACAGATGCAGAGGACAGAAAGAGCCAGAGATTGCAGTGTATGTACAGTTAAGAGGAGGAGGCGCAGTACAGACAGTGTGAAGGTGAAATACTAATATAAAGGTACAGTACAGACATTAAAATGGAGTACAGAAAATGAAGGGAAGATGCTGAAGAGTAAAGACTGCGGGTGATGTCAGTACTGTGGCAGTAAAGGGTTAAGAAGCATAAATTAAACATTCGGATACTGCAGAGTCAGTGCGTTCATCCTGGGAAGTGGGAGCACGGCAGGAGCTAAGAGGACATCCTGGCACAACAAGACCACAGGAAACCATCCAGGTGCCATGAGGAGAGACCAAGCAGCTGTACCAGACTGCCCTGGGAAACAGCTGCACTGGTGAGGTGCTGTCACTGACAGCTTTAAAGGACAAAGCAGTCCTTAAAAGACAGAAGATGAAAAGGAAGTCAGTGATACGCCTTTCAGACACAAACACCTCACACTGAGAAAGAGGCACAGCCTTCACTGAGCTGGGACACTGTGGGACTCCTAGGTAGTCGAGAGAGGTACAGCATCCTCACTCCAGGGACAGGAAGAGTAAATTCTACACAGTGGAGTGGGGAATAGCCTTCTCACAGCTGGGACAGCAGGTGTAACTCCTATGCAGTGGAGAGGGAAACAGCCTCCTCACAGCTGGGACAGGAGGAGTAACTCCTACACTGTGGAGAGGGGAATAGCCTTCTTACAACTGTGACAGGATGAGTAACCCCTACACAGTGGAGAGGGGAACAGCCTCCTCACAGCTGGGACAGGAGGAGTAACTCCTACACAGTGGAGAGGGGAACAGCCTCCTCACAGCTGGGACAGCGGGAGTAACTCTTACACAGTGGTGCTGGGAACAGCCTCCTCACAGCTGGGACAGGAGGAGTAACTCCTACACAGTGGAGCTGGGAACATCCTCCTCACAGCTGGGACAGGAGGAGTAACTCTTACACAGTGGAGCTGGGAACATCCTCCTCACAGGTGGGACAGCAGGAGTAACTTCTACACAATCAGTGTATATCATACGAAAAATCCGAACAGACTACAATCCTTTTAGACAATTATGATGAGTAGCTATAAGTATTTTTGAAGTGCCTATTTGGAGTACTTGAAAAAAATTGAGGTATTTTGTTCAGTTTTATTTTGTTCAGCTGTTTGCATTCATCTGTTGCATTTTCATCATTGTTCACTCCATAGCTGCCCAGGTACCTCAGAGTCCAATAAGTTTCCTGCTGTTTCAATGAGTAACAATGAATTCAAGTGTCATGGTGATGAAGAATCACATGGAATGAGGCCTTGGTAACAGGTTTATGAGGGTGACACACAGAGTAAGAGATAACCCAGGAGGCTGTATCCATAAAACAGAACGCCGGGGTCTACATAGCAAAGAACAGTTTCACCCTATTCAAACCCAGGTTTGCCCATAACCCTTTTAGCAGGCACAAGTGACATCACACTCAATAACAAAGCCATGTATTGGCTAAACACAGTGCTAGTTGTAACAAAGCACCATGCCATTGGCTAAAGACAGGGTTAGTCCAAACAAAACACTGTGCCATTGGCTAAAGAAAAGGTTAGTCCTTATAAAACACTGTGGCATTAGCTAAACACAGGGTTTCTCCAGTTGACTAAGGACAGTTATGTGGACCAAAGCACTGTTTCATACAAAGTACAGTTTCATACGCTAAAGACAGGGTTTGTCCCAAGGAGGCACATTGTCATAGGATAGTGTTACGCCTAACAAAACATTTCATGTCAGGTACAGTACAAAGAGTCTGTCTTTTAAGATGTAACAAAATCAAGTCACAAATGACAATAAAGCCTCCCTCGGCTATTCAGACGTCTGGCGCCGTTACTGACAGCTGTGCTTAATGGTGCAGAGGAAGCGAAAGCAGGCCCTGCTGTGGGGCCCATCGCTCTTCAGCTAACTGCACAGATGGCTGCACCACCAGGGGTTGAGGGCTCAGGTCACAGGGCACGGAGGCGGGACAGGGAGGAGCCAAAGCCACACCGGAGTGCACGCAGGCCCCAAATGTACCGGGGGCTGACCGCTACATTGACTTCCGGAGAAAGAAGAAGCGTCATCGGGGGAAAATGAAAAGAGAGTGTATATTAGGAATACCTGTCCATTTCAGGTGATGGGTCCAGGTGATACTTGGGGAAATAAGTGACAGAACGGGGACGGCATGAAGCGCGTACAGGTGTGACAGAGGGAGGGAACTTAGAGGTGAAGCGTAATGAGGGTTTTGGCGCAATGTGTCCTCATCAGGATTCTTGGGTGGTCACATGGGAGCAGGGGGCGTTGAGGCCTACGTCTGCACGAGCATATTCATGCCCACCCCCAAGACTGAGCTGAAGGTGGTATGTATGTGTGTGTGTGTGTGTGTGTGTGTCACCCTGCTCCCCCAGGAGCGGCTGTACAAACTCCGCAGCCTATCCTGCCGCCCCATTTATCAGGGACAGGAAGTGAGCGGCAGAGCAGCTGAAGGTCGGCCGCGGGGGGGCACACAGGTGCCGCCCACAGACACTCGCCGCGCTCAGCGGGACGCCTGCCCAGCTCACTCTGCCAGACTCACGGCCGGCGCTCAGCAAATATCCGCCTGGCGCACATCCATCCCCGCTCGCTGCACCCAGAGAAGTGCGTCGCGCTGCTGCCTATAGACGTGTAGAAATTGACGTGATGATGAACTTACGGCATAAATGGGAGAGCCAGTTTAGCAGCAAAGGTGTGTAATTCCGTGTCTGACCAGTAGGGGGACAGTGTCAATGCGACTGAATCTGCATGTAAACACATCCTGTCATTAAATGTGCTACTACAGGAGCTACTACAAAGAGTTCCCAGCTCTGGGCGGCCATTTTTAATACATTCTATGCAAATAAGGTCTAATAAAATTATTAGGTCTAATATAATTATTATTATTATTAACAAAACATATTACAATAAGGCTTATCTGGATATTTATCAGGGCACCCAACAGATAGACTGCATGCTCAATCACTTGGTCTATGTACATTAACCAACGTTATAAATACTTATACACAGACAGGACAGCTCAGCATACTTTATATGGTTATGTAGTAGATTTATAGACTAAATGAAAGGCAAGGCAATATCTGTCCAGATATTATAATATAAAAATGCATGAAATTTTAAGTTTCAGTACGACAGTTACATTTTTTACTGATTTGTGACACAAAAATAATGTCTGACTTCAAACGACACTTTACACTGTTAACCTGCAGGAGGCAAATTGTGTGACTTAAGCTGCTACGGCGGCAAGGATGTAAGGGGGAGTCCCGACCCATCTGGCAACCCACATAACGGCTGCCTGGCTTCCCCAGTGTGTCCCCCCCCCCCCCGCAGCATGAGGGCGGCGTCCACCTGTCAGTCCCTATTCAGAGCCTCCCAGTTGCCATTGATTTGATTACCTAGCTGTTGATATACAAAGGCGGAGAAGTAACATCCTCAAAAAAACAGGTTTTTATTACATTGTGAAGGACATTTGGTCCCCACAATGTAATATAAACCCAATACACACACACACACACACACACACACACAGCCCTTCATGTTGCCTAATGTACAACCCACCACAATATGCACACACATCACAGGGTTACAGTTAATGAGGCTTAGTTTATTTTAAATAATTCACCACCTTTCTATAATGAAACACTATAATGTCCAGCAGTTATTGTCTAAAATTCTGATATATAGCATCGCCTTAGCCTGAATCCTGGAGCTTTTAGGCCTTGTTTAAATTGGTTTTAAAAGGTGCCTTGGGCGATCAAGTTACACATGGACAGCTGAGACACATGGCCGTTTCCATCTGTCTGTCACACGTCTCCAAGGTGTCCAGCTGCCCACTTGTGTTCAGGTGTCGTTACTGCCTTCGTCACTTTCGCTAGAAGGTCAAATTGCCCCATGGACATTGTGATGTCCTTGTCGATGACACGTCAGGACATATTAGCATTTACACTACAAAATATATGTGGTCAAATGCATCCCAGGCCACCTCGGCAAGTGGTTAGTGATTGGATCACAACGCGACTTGCGAGCTGATCGCCCACGGCGCATCTTAAAGCCAAGGGTAAACAGGGCCTTAGATTCTTAGTGTAATAATGTCAGTAGAACTAGCCTGAATCACAAAAAACACAACTCTGAATCCACCCTAAACCCTAACATGACATCCCTCTCTGTTTCTTCTGTACAGCACAGGCTGTAGGGATTTGGTGCAGCTTGTAGAGAAACAATCGCGGGCCGTGAAACATCCCTGCCTCGCCGAGTTCACACTAAAGCACCAATATCCTTTCTAAACTCAGCAGAACGATCTTGTACACAGTAATTTAAAGCAGGTCTGACCTCATACCAAAGCTCTAAGTATGAACAAATTTGCACATGCATTTCGCTTACCCTCTCATGCCCTGGAACTGCTGTTTTCATACACAGCAAAGGTATTTGCATCCTGAAAAAGCTTTTAAATGTTCAAAGGTTTCAAATGTTTACAAACACTACAGATACTACTTTCTCCAGGGTATCTTATTGCAGTTACACACTCAAATAGATATTTAACGGCAAAATTAAGGAAGTCTGAAGAAAGATCAGAAATAAAGAAAAAAATAATGCACAATATTTTAACGGGGAAATAAAGTTTCCCTAACATGGAAACCTATTTATATCCAACATTTCCTTTGGGATTGAGTAAACTAAGTCAACTACCTACCTACCTACCTAACCATTCTGGTTAAGCACCAGACTTTGCCCACCTCTTTACTGAATAAACTTCAGAATTATTTTTCTGGAAGCAAATCTGAAGAAAAATCATGATACTGGAAAAAACACCACCATAAAAACTACAAAGATGCCCTTGAAAATTAAAAAAGCAATTGTAGAGCTCTCTGGAACACTGCTTCTGGGTTGTCAATGAAGGGTATTTTTTTAGAAAATAGTGGCTATAACTACTAAGACTCCTTCACACCCTTCACTGTAGTATCTGAAACGAAACTAAAAAATGCTTTATTTGCCATTCTGTACAACAATGTGTACAGGAACATAGGAATCGTTCGTTTTTGCGTATCCCCTCTTGCTCTCTAAGACACAGACATACATACAGTCAAGAGCAAACTTGGGGATGGAGTGCAGGGTCAGACCTTCATTTGGCGCCGCTGGGTAAAAGTGCAGAAAAAAAGTCTCATATCCTGCAATGTCAGGACCAAAATACTGCCTGCTGCATAGTCGAGTTTTCCAAATAATTGAACGCTACTCTGAAAAACCAGTGAAATTTAACACATTTCTTAAACTTACCTCATTCCTTATTTACACACCCATTAATGATGATTGTTCACTTATTTCTAGTAGGACATCTGTCATAATGCAAGAAATATGAGGTAAACATCAGTGGAATAAGCAGAAACAATACTAAACGTGTCACTGTAGGTATACGTAGGGACTAACATATTTATTGCTAGTACAGTGCAAATTTTAACAAATAATGTTATTATACATTTTGCATTTTTAGACTGTGGAAGGGCACCAAACCCCCAGTCTCTGCCTGGAAAAGGGCGTCTCTCAAAACTCAGAGCCTCAAGAAGAAGGAGAGAGAAGGAGAGGCTAAGGAGGCTTTTTAATCAAAGAGTTTTGCGTCATGCAAAAGTAACACAGCCCACACCCCTGAAGACCCCATCCCTACAGCGAAGTGGGGTCAGTGTGGCAGAATCCAGCTGTGGGGATACTCTCAGCAGGGACTGATGATCATCTCAGAATTGAATGGAATACAGGAACATACTGCAAGGGAATCTGATTCAGTTTTGTAGGAAACGGTGAATTTGCTGTAGTGGCACAATCGACGTTCTGACCTCAACCCCGACAAGGATCTGTGGCATGCTCTGAAACAACAGTCCTCATCTGCTGTCTGAGCAAACCTGTCAAGAGGAGTGGTCAAACATAACTCCCTCCCAGAATGCAAAGCTGGTAGAAACCTCTCAGTCGTGTATAAAACTGGAATAAACAAAAAACAAAACTAAAATTCGAAAAATAAATATTATTATGCAGCATTATAATTAGCTGGGATTTATCCATTCTCTAATAAGTTTGAGGTTTATTCATTCAGAAGTTTACCACTGCTGTTTGTGCCTAAGTTGTAATCATTTATGTCCTCACTCGCTCAGGCTAGTGTGGCATGTTTGTGAGAAAATTGATGATTGAGAAGGAAAAAACCAAACAAGAACTGCTCACTGGAAGACATCTGTCTTCTGCTGTATGAAAATATTTCAAGCGGGTCTGGCTGCAGAATACTGGGCGAACTGCACTAGGGAGACCTCCACTGTGGGGGTTAAAATCACATGACCTCCATTCCGGAGCCGGGCATGACGTAATGCAAGCTTCAGGAATCACATGATCTCAACAGTACTGGATATGACATTATAACATTGAGAACCGAGTTTAATAGTCCATTTTAAAATATATATTTGCTTTTTTTGGTGATATTACTGCAACATTGGGAACGGGGGTTAATAATCTCATTTAAATCTACATGAACAGACGTTAATAGTCTATTTTAAATCTGCTATTTTGGAGTGAATTTCTCACCTTCATGTATCTTAAGCTATTATGAGAAATACCCATCTTCATAACTGAAAATGAAACAAAATTCAAACAGCAATTGCTTACTTCTCTTCAGCAGCATCACGATGCAGAGGTCATGTGATTTCCCGTCACGCAGTGAAGGTCATGTGATTTCTGGCCCCCACAGTGGAGATCCCCCGAGTGGAGAACCTCAGTGTTCTGCTGCCAGACCCATCTAACATATGTTGGATTCCATAGAGATGATTTTGATCAAAAGCACGTCAGAGAATCAGATTATACACCTATATAATATAATAATAATTTTCTATGTACTGTAATTCATGTTCTGTGAAATTCATTCTTAATAAAATTTTAAAGTAGAGTTTTAAATAGGAGTGTGCTTTCAGTGCACCAGAAGGAACCTGATGGTGTGCTAAACAGGATGTGAACTAATGACTTGTCTTAACCATAAAGACTCTTTTGATAGATAATATAAAGTTCTGCTTGGTTATAATTTATTTTTGGTTAATTGTTTCAATTGTTTTATAAATATCATATTATTTTCTTGCAAAGATTTGAAGTTTTGGAGTCACATTCCATGAACCCTATTTCTCCCAGTGGATATGTTTATTTAAGTACACGATTTTAGTGAACCTGCGGTTTCTCAGGAATTCATTAGTCACATTGTAGCAGAACTGGCTGTACAGGAAATGGATGAATGGATGGCTGGATGGGTGGGTTATCCTTTTGCAGGAATGAGTGATGCCTCATTTTTTCTTGAAATAATTTAATGGCGCAGCTTATAATCCAGAGATCTGCTGTTAGGATTGCATTGTTAAAAATACAGAAACTGCCATTTGCCATAACTGCCTTAGACGCAGGCTATTCAACAGTACTGTATGTTACAGCACTTGAGCTATCTCTTCAACTTAATTTCTGTTTACTGTATACATGCTACTTCTTAATGCTTTACATTATCATTTTGCAGCAATGAGTAATATTTCATTTGGCATGGAAATAAATTTTGATCCTGACTCCATATACGTTTGTGTTGGGTGGGGTGGAGGGGGTTAATTGAATATTATTTTAATAATGACTGGCACAATTCTGATAGTAATTCTACTTCAAATGGCCATCTCTAATGTAAAATATAGGAACACAGGACAGAGATGTGCCTATTACTTGCAATCCAACGACATTTAGAAACACAGATTCCTGTCGTTATTAAGTCAGATAAGCTGTATAAAATGGCTTAACGCTGGTCAAAGTACACAGGACATCAAGCATTTGTTCCTTACAAAATGAGCCGCTATCCTATGAATGACTAATTTTACCAGAATCATAACTGCCCATATTTTGTAAGTAGTCACCACTTTTCTACATTTTCTGCATTTTACGTGTCATGTTAGAGTTTAGGATGGACACCGGGTCATATGGTTTGAGATTCAGGCAAGTTCTACTGACATGCTTTTAATAATCTTACGGTATTGATAATTGCAACCCAGAGGTAAACAGCAACCCAGGACTGCATAATAATAATTCAGAACCTTTCTGAAATTATACGAAGTGCTGGCATAGGGTTTAATATTTCCAAAGTTATCAGCTGTGGTAGAACTAGGATGCGTCACATAGGAGATGGTGCGAGACATTCCTGGTTCTTGGGGACGTGGGGAGAGGTCGAGGGCTGTCCATCTAAGTCACAGTCAAGAGAAGCCAGGAGGACGTCTTGGCTTTATACACACCGATGATTTTGGTGTCGCTTGTCTTTGACACCCTGGTCTTTAGGGCTATGCCTTATTGTGCCGCAATCCGCCGCAAAGACAGATGTCTTTGATGCTGCAATATGGCCGGTTAAGGAAAGGCCACCTGCGAAGCCTCAAACACAGTCATGACAGCTTGGCCAGGCGTTCCACCGAAAACATCTGCCGGGGCTCAGGCGGAATCTCAGGCTCAGCCATAAAGCTACTTGCTAAAAACAACAGCAGAAGCAATTCTGTCTACAGCATGAGCAAACGTCCTAGAAGCCTTAATGAGCCATATGAGGAAAGGTCCGCTGGCATTGCCCTAAATTCATTTAAAAACTCTAAATTCAGTTTATTGATTCAACACTCTCACTAGGTGATGATACAGCACATTTCTTTAATGCGGACAAATTCTAATATTTTAATACCGTCTACAAATACTGCACTGTAGCTGAAAAAATTAGATATGCTAAGAGCTACAATTTGCCACTTAGAACATTCTCATGAGCGACATCATTATTAATAAAGTTTGCACAAGATCCACCTTATAATAGCGGAAACAAGGCATTAATCACATGCTCCTATTGGGCAGGCAGCGAATCAGGCCTTGGTCATCTCTATGAAAACCACCAGTCATAATCCCATAAAAACGGATCTTGCCGGTATTCATTTGTTTGAAATGTTAATTTTAAATGATTCTGCAAACCGAAAGGAATCATTCTGAATAGAAAAAAAACAGAGTTCAATGGGGGGGGGGGGGGGGGATCTGGTTGCATGAAAGCAAACAAAAAGTTGCTGTCTTATTAGAGCACATCACGCTGACACACAAAACGGGGGAGACGAGTGTGTCTGCCCGATCCAGTCTCGAGGACTCTCACGGCTTAAATTAGGAAGTGGCCTGTATCTGAGAGGTGCCAAGGGTGGCGTAGATTATAGCAGTGCAAGAAAGGCAAGCTTGTTATTCCTGGATAGACATGCGGAAAATTGCTTTGGAGGAACCTAAAGTTACACGCTGGGGCTAACAATGTAAAGAATATGTCTCATAAGTCACCTCTAGGTCAGCATCTCCTACCCACCTGGATTCGGCGCGGACGTTTCCCTGGAAGCGGAAACATCACTGACTTCACTTGACACTCCATCTACACGGCTTTAGTACTGATGGTCTATTCCATTGGCTTGTCCCCCATGTTTGTATGTGGCTTCCTACTTGACACGCACGTTGCATGCCAGAAGCCGGGCTCTCTTCTCACACAGCATCTCTCTTATCCTCACTCGCCTTGTTGGCTGCCACTGCTTCCATTCCACAGCTTTGGACACCAGCAACCCCTCACTCTTTATAAGAGACAAAGCAATTGATCTGTAATACTCGTTATTTCAAAGAACTAGCACTTTGACCCATAAGCAATATATGCTGAATTCTTCTTCTTCACATTTACAAAGTGTAATGTTCTTGTACTTTTTTGCTTCATAATGACCCCCCTCCTCCACAGATGCACTTTCATCCGTAACTTGTACAGATTTATCTAATTCCCAAATAGGGCTGAGCAGGACATTGAATGTCTACGGTATATTAACATATTTTCAGAACAAGACATGTGGTCCATTAAGCATGTTTGCGGGTCCTTGAGCAAGGCCCTTAACCCCCAGCTCCCGGGGCGCCGCTATGGGTGGCTGCCCGTTGCGGAGAACTTACTCTACAAAGAGCAAGTTGAGGGAGTCGTAAAGACAATATCCCCACAGGGATTAATAAAGGATCAATTATTATTTCCCTGTATGCGATCTGGGTTGCAGGATCCCGGTCGCTGAGGACCTGAGCGGCTGGACCAGGCCAAGGGAATGGCGATGTAACATCTGGCTGCGGCAGTTAGATGGCCTTTTCCAGAGGGTGGGACTGGACCGCATGTCGGCCTGGGGGAGAAGTCAACCGGGATCCTGTTTCGTTATGTGTTGGCACAGCAGCATGCTGTACCAGTACAAGCTCCTCAGTCTGACCTAACAACACTTTCCTGGTCCATATCACCCAGCACTATTCCTAGCGCTCTACTGATATGGAACCACAAAGGTCCCACCTGGGCCTCTGCCCATGTCCTTACAGGCTATGTTCTCCTGCTAACCCCGCACTTCCACTCCTTACAGGAAGCGGGCATCTGCTTCGATGCCAATCGTATGCTGACAGTCTGGTCAAATGGCATCTGATTATCCTGCTCGCTGCCAGGTAAATTTCCTAAACCTCACATCTATTGTCGAGGTTTTAGGCCTGCTACCACCTCCCCTTCCCGTCACGTCGGAACCCCAGGAACTGGCCCTTCCCTGCATGTCCCATAACCCCGCTTTCCATATATCCATAAAAACCAGGCCCTTCATCCAGGTGGTCTAACCCACGTGTGTCTGTAACACATCATCTCCAACTCACTGTGCATTATGCACATGACGCCCGCATTACTCACCATCCCATCCTGACGTCATTCTCTTATGGTCTTTGAGGCTCTCTGCTCTGTCCACTTTCCCCACAGTTCTACCACCTGCCTGAACTGTACCTCCCATGCGGTGGCAAGAAATGCTCTTAACCAACAACCAGCCCATTAATGATCATCTGCGTAAATAAACGCCAGATCCAGCTCCTCTCGGAAAGGATCATACTGTTTATATACCAACTGTTTACCTATATCTAAAAAATACTTAGTTATTCTGCCATTATACTGAGCTGTACTTCTTTCCAGGTCTCTGTGTGAAATGCTTAGTGTGCAGTGTATTCTTACTGTGTACTTGTAGGCTGGGTAAAGATGGACAAATTGCCTTTAGCAGATGTGCTGTACAGGTAAGAATTTCGTCAAATTCCTTGCACGACCAATAACTTCCCTACTATGGTGCAGCAGTTACACGTCCTGTGATAAATGCCTTAGGTCAGTGTTTCCCAACCCAGTCCTCCGGGACCCCAGACAGTCCGTATTTTTGCTTTCTCCCGGCTCCCGACACAGCCTCGCCAGGTATTCTGAGCTCTTCATTGGTTGGAAGCCGGGAAGGAGAAAAAATGTGGACTGTCTGGGGGCCCCTGGGCACTGGGTCGGGAAACATTGCCTGAACGGAGTAGTAACATGGCGCTCCAGCAGGAGGCGATGGCGACAGCAACAAGACTAACCATTGGAGTGCTTAATGAGGCATGACTCCTCGCCTCCAGTCAGCCCTTGGCCGTGTCTGCACCAGCCCAGAGCACTTTCTCGCCATGCTCAATTTGCCGTGCCTTGTCCCCTCAGCGTCCTGCTAATTACTACCACATTACACCGCAGAGCAGGATTTCTGGATTTAGCTAGAAAAATTCAATAGGCCGTGCGTCTAAACGAAAATATTCTATTATGGGGCCAGTCAGATAATTCTTGGAGTGCTCCACAAGCTAGAATGTTCTCCTTGATTGCTTAAGGTGCCCCCCTCCCCCCCCCAAGGACCCCTATGCAGTTACTGGGACATACACAGTGAATGGGTACTGCGGGGGCACGTCCTCAGTGTATTAACCAGGGTGAGGAACCCGATCATTTCCCAGTCAGCTAATAACAGTAGAGGTGAAATCACAGCTTTATTATTGGATTGAGAGGTCATCCCACAATTGTTATTTTTTGAGAACAGAACGGACTGAGCTTAGCTTCCAGAAAATCTCAGTGAAGAAAATTATTTCTCTTTAAAATACAAACTTAAGAGTGCACCTAAGTTTCCTACAGAATTTACAGAGTCTCAGGGAGAGGGTGACATTTTGGATACCACACTGCTGCTGAGAAGTTTAGCACAAGGATCTTTTGCACATACGGGCAGTATTTCTGTACAATCACGTCTCCTTGGCACCGATCTCCACACAGGTCCAAAAAGCCAGGAATACGACACCTGATCCAGCAGGGTTGTTTTTTCCCCATGAGAACACAGACATGTGCTGCATCCTTCACCAGATCAGCTTATAACTGGACAGTAACACGCAGTCCTGCACACCAGGGGTCCGAAGTCCCGGTTTTTTGGTTACGGCGCGGTTCCTGCCTCGATTCCGCATACGGCTGCTGAAGGCTGAGTTTTGCTATTCAAAGGGGAGTCAACATCTCTATAATTCCATTCCATCCTCTCAGCTAGTTAAGATGTTGGATTTGCTTAATTACTGATTTCCAAGCTTCTCCTCCGTAGCTGGTCTATCCACAATTGTGCAGTGATTTCCAGGACATGGGACCTGAAACAGCTGACTGTTAGGGGTTCCAACACCTTTTCGTTCTTTCACTTTAACGATATGGAAATGGACAAAAAAGGCAACACAATGAATGCATGAATTATGCTTATCATTATTATTGATGTTATTAACAATAATAACAATGAGAATTACTCATTAATTACTCAGTAATTTACTGCTGATAATTTATTATCATGCTATTATTTCCCAGCCTTTTGTCATGTTTACATCTAAGATTGGGTACAGGGAATTGATATCATCCCCTTCCTCCCCAGTATTAACCAGCTGAACAAGTGGTTGGCCATCCACTGCATTCCCAGTTCTTTCGTCTTCCACTAACCAGTGTTGGGTACAGCTCATACACTTCAAACAGCGATGCGTAAACACGGAAGCTCACCATTTGTGGATGTTTCTTTATACACCTGTCAGTTGTCTTCCCACATCCCAGCCAGAATCCTTCTCTATTTCCTCATCTTATTTTGCATCTCTCATCTTTGATCATCTATATTTCAGATCCCGTTTTTTCTTTCTGCAGGTGTGATCTGGGAACGTTACGATAGCAGCATCAGAGAGTAAGATTCCTAATTTAACAGCCAAAAATATTTTAACATATATCCCTTTCTTAAGTTATAATGTTAGCTACGCTAGAATATGGATTCTGGCAGAACAAGTCAATGAATTAAATTATTTGTTTTCTGGTATAAAAGCACACTGTTATCAGTAGAAGGACAGTTTGTGATGTACCGTATAATGTGTGGTAACCCATGGAAACGAAGAAGAAAACAGGATAATAAAATTACAAAACAGAAAGCGCACTTTTAAACATCATTATCTCCTCAGACAGGAGGTAGTGTCTTTCCAGCCTGAATGCTGCCAGTGGGAGATGAAACCCTTGACGATCTCCACATGTCCTTCAGTAGGGCCGTGATGCTGTGACCTTTGATAACAAGACCTGACAAGGTGCTGAGAGGCAGCCATGAGTAGATCAGATTCTCTTTTGTTATTTTTTTAAAGCACGCATTCATCTGTATCCCAATCTCCCTCTTAATTAATGAGGAACGACTGGGGTAAGGAGCCAGCTGCTGTGCTGGCAGGGAGAGGGACCTGGACAGAGGATGGCAGAGCTGGCAGGGAGAGGGACCTGGACAGAAGATGGCAGAGCTGGCAGGGAGAGGGACCTGGACAGAAGATGGCAGAGCTGGCAGGGAGAGGGATCTGGACAGAAGATGGCAGAGCCGGCAGGGAGAGGGACCTGGATAAAAGATGGCGGACTTGGCAGGGAGAGGGACTTGGACAGAAGATGGTGGACTCGGCAGGGAGAGGGACCTGGACTGAAGATGGCAGAGCTGGCAGGGAGAGGGACCTGGACAGAAGATGGCAGAGCTGGCAGGGAGAGGGACCTGGACAGAAGATGGCAGAGCTGGCAGGGAGAGGGATCTGGACAGAAGATGGCAGAGCCGGCAGGGAGAGGGACCTGGATAAAAGATGGCGGACTTGGCAGGGAGAGGGACTTGGACAGAAGATGGTGGACTCGGCAGGGAGAGGGACCTGGACTGAAGATGGCAGAGCTGGCAGGGAGAGGGACCTGGACAGAAGATGGCAGAGCTGACAGGGAGAGGGACCTGGACCGAAGATAGCAGAGCTGGCAGGGAGAGGGACCTAGACAGAGGATGGCAGAGCTGGCAGGGAGAGGGACCTGGACAGAAGATGGCGGACTCGGCAGGACTCAGCTGTGAAGCAACAGAGATCCTCAGGCTCCAGGATGGAAGAAATATAGAGTGAACTGTCCCAGAGACAGGGGTGGGGCTTAGCGTGAATTACCCCCCCCCCCCCATTATTCCCCTTATTATCATGTTTGCTCCTACCAGCACACGTTCTTCCCGCCTTCGCTAAGCATTACAGCTCAGATAGTGACAAATAGTCACTGACGACAATGTCGGGTTCAGAAAAGCCCCTGGTCTGCTGGTCTCTGGTGATACGAGAAGCAGAACTTCTCTCCAAGCCTGACTGAACACACGACATCTATTCAGCATTCCAGGGAAAATAAACACTAAGAAAAAGGCGGGCAACCGTCCCTAATGTGTTGAAAACTGAAATTCACATTAGAGGTTTTTCTTTGTATTTCTAAATGTCATCTTTTCTGCAGGATTAAATATAATATTGTACATGAAGGCTGATCAGCGATCAGAGTGAACGAGCACAACAATCATGCTTGCAGAAGTTTGACAGGGCAGCAGACAGTATGACTGAAATGGAAGTGAAAATGTTACAGTGAATATTACTGAGATGGACCACTGTGCCAGATCGCTCATGTACAGTGGCGTCAGAAAGTATCCACCCCCGCCACGGGTTGTCTGCTATTCAGCAGTCTTAAATTAAAGTGTTAATGGAATTATTTTTCACAAACAAGACGCTCTGTAATTGCAAAATTTATGAAAGCATATCGTTGCCTTCATAACTGTATTGACGGTGGCACTAGTAATGCAGTGGTTTGCATCTCTGGGACCAGGGTTCGATTGTAGAGTTTGCAGGTCCTTCCAGTGCTGTATTGAGATTTCCTCTGGGTTCTCTCCACGGTGCAAAACATGCCAAGATGTACTGGGGTTGCCAAGTTGTCCATAGGTGTGAATGGTATGTGTCTGGTATGTGTGACTGGCACTGTGTCCTGGGTAACTTGCGTCTGCAGCTTCTGGGTAAGACTCTAGACCGCACAATCTTGCACTGGACAAGTGAGTATAGAAGATAAATATAGAATGTAATTATTTTTAAATGTACATCCATACAAACCTGTATTGGGTCGGTTCTGCTTTTCTGACAGATCACCACAAGACATAAATGAGCTCTACCGGGACAGATTTGGAATCCAGCTCTGATTACCTGCATAAACAGATAATGCTAATTAGCAAGGTAGCAGAACTGAAGATCAAGTTCTATATGGGGAACGAACTACGATAAAAGGCAAAAAAGCTAAGGATGATATAAAGACTAGCAAGACTATAAACATCGCTGGTCCAGCTAAGTCCAAAATGGAAAAAAAAGTGTGGTACGTCAGACACAAGACCAGTCTGTTTGATGAAATCAAACAGTTATCAGCAGAGAGAGAAAGATATCTCAGAAAACAAAATTATGTCAGGCCTGGAGATCCGTCACATACCTTCTGGGAAAGTGCTAGGTTTAGTATAAATGAAACACACAGCACATCACCAGAATAACACCACGCTGGAGAAGAAAGTCATCTACTTTCAAGCTGAATATTCATGTCCAAAAACACTCACACAAAAACTACACATAAGCCATTGCAAAACAAGAAGGTGAGTATTGCTGGATGGTCAACACCTCTGTCCAGGTTTTGTGAGGCGTCCGTACATATACACTCATGTCCAGCACGCCCTACGATAAGGCCATCAATTTTCTAGGCTGCGTAGGGGTGAAATTTCAGGGCAGCGGCTAGAAGACAGTCCCCTGTGATTTCATGAGTCTTAAACAACACAAAATAATATATCATGGGAAAAAATATTGGTATAAGAAGAATATTGTGGTCTAAAGACAGGAATATAATCCTAGGGTGAAATCTTTATTTTCTGCACAAGTATCTATGCAACATTTACACAACTAACAGCAAAAGAAGCCTGAGGGTTATCATTTAACACACATTTGTATTTTTATTTGCTTTCCCCTCCCAGGATTGACTACAAAAATAGATCCTAGAATCAAAATGACACTGAAAGCCCCGAATGCTGCATACCACCTTAAAATTAACATTAAATAGAAATAAACATGACAAACATGAGAAACAGTGGAAAGATGAAGAGTTTAATCTTCGCTGTCGTGTTTAATCTTTATTGTTGAATTCTTGCTCATACATTAAATGATATACGTTCATAAATAATTTATTACTATTCTGAGCAGTTTTGTGCATTTAGTCCATTTTCTACATAAGGCCAAAGTCAGATCTTGGAAAAAAAATATTGTTAAGAATCCATCTGTTCAACAAGGGTGCCAAAACTTTAAAAACACTAATAAAAGTCCTTGTGGCTACATAAAACTAGTGCAATATTTAAAACAGTAAAAGATCTTGGAAAGAATTTTTGAAACCTTAAAATGGTTGGAGAAACTGTCCCCAAACACACATGGAATACAAAATTTGGAATGGCTGCAGTAGATCTCCTGACATTTCACTCATGCTAACCATGCTACATGATTGGGGTTCTTTTGTAGGCGGCGGAAATCCCAGGGCCCCGAACTCCAGGGGCCCGCTGCTGATCTCAGGTTTATGTTTTTAGTGACGAAACTGGGGCTGCCGCGATGACTCGACGTAGTAGATGACGTCGACGCTGAAAATGCGTCACCATCGATATTTTAAATCCACGCATGGTTTTAAAAAATGTTTTTCTTCAATTTCATTGTGTAATTATGGAAGCCATTCAAATTATCAAGAAACAAAATGGTGATTTGAACGCTGTGACGTTCGATGGCATAGCACAGCGGCTCCAGCGTCATGCACGAGCGCGTGAAGAGAAAACACCGGCGAAATTCTGGATGATGGGCCGCCAGAGTAGACAAAACCACCTATCTATTCATATTTATACATTTCTATTAGCACATATAGCATTTTAATATCTGATGTCCTTGTATGTATTAACAAATATAATAACATATTAATAATCTAATAATCTACAAAGAGTACTGTCACACCATCAACATCTTTCTACCTAGTTTAACCACGATATGTCCTCTTTTAAAGGATGCTGTGGCGACTGGGCGATTTCAGTATTTATCGCTTCCATGATTTACCAAAACAATTACTTGTGGTGTACTCCACTAACCAAATTTAATAAGCATAAGGGCACGCCGAATTTATACAGATTAATTGCTACCTTTTGGGCATCGCAATATGCATCTCATTAATATTTTAGACATGCTACTATTCTGCTTATTGAATTGTGGGCGAAAATAATGTCTGTATAGTGGCGAAAATTCGGCGTCCATTATCTGAAGTGCTGCAATAAGTTAAACTGTCGATTTGATTTTCTGTAGGGAAATGAATTGTTTTAGATTAATCAACCAATTGGTAAAAAGACTGATTAATCCATAGATTAATCCAGTCATTTATCGAAAGACTTAAATCAGATGCTCACTACAAACTATTTAGATTGCAATTTTAGTTAAAATAATATTACATGGTTATGGTTTGTTACCCCGGCTGTTTACTCCTTGTTTCTTGTTAACCTTTATTTAATCAGGCAAGTCATTAAGAACAATTTTTTATTTACAGTCGCAGCCTGGCAAAAGGCAGAGCCTCCTGCAGGAAAGGGGGCAGGGGTGAAATGGGGTTAACTACGGCAGTCTAAAACTTGTACGGGCAGGGAAGCAATTTGGTTTAAATGTTGACAACCCATATACATTACGATATAGATATAGTGGAAGTTGCATTTCCTGCCACTAAATCTTTATAATACAACAAGCTATTAATATTGTGGGGCCCAAAATCATTTCTTGATCCCCCTCAGCACAAAATGTCCTCTGGGAGACAACAAACATTCATTATAGTTTGATTTTGCTGGGTTCATTTTTCTCAGTTCAACCTGTCATGCTGACGACACCAAACACCCGACGGTAGCAGTGACGCTTAGCCTGTATACCTATGCCTCAAACAAAGTCTGCCATCTGATAGCCTACTGTTTGCAATGTCAAATGCAGCAGGTTGGCCATTTCATACATGAAAGTACTACTGGAACACGTCAAGGAGTTCCTGTCCACTGAGGGCACCGTGGCAAACAGACACCATGACGCCCAGGGCATCTTGATAACGGTGGGAAAAAAAAAAGAGTCACAGCTTGATTCGAGCAAACCGTTACATGCACAGACCCCCAAACTCCGACCTTGCTACAACCAAGGCTGAGCATATCAACTAGGAGTACAGGTGCATATACGGGGGACAGGTTAAGATCCACAATTAGAGTGGTGAACTGGATGGGAGTTAGGGGAGAAATTTGTCTTAATGGACCAGATACCCTATATTCAGTTCCTCTGGTTCATTACTTCCTGTTTGCCCTTGTATCAGCTTCCTACCTCTGCAGGTCCTTTTCTCTATAAAAAGTGTTTGCACACCAATCCTGCATTTTAAGGTGTAGATATTTCAGGGGAAAAGGTGGCAGACAATGCATCCATATTTTCATCATTTGACTGCCTTAAAAGGGGCTCCTCAATAATAATTGAACTGCTTGGAAAAAAAGACACAAATTACTAGAGGAAAATCTTATTCTTATTGTTAGTGTCTAGTGTTTACATGCGTTTCCATGGTAACAGCTCAGGTAAAATGACACTCAGTGATGTCACAGGAATAGAGCTTATCTGAAAGCCCTACTCTCCTCACATCTACTGTATGGCTTGGCGTTGGGCTCTTGCCTTGCTGAGTGAATATTCAAGTACATTTCATGTTTGTTTTCTAAGTGGTTAAAAACCGTGCTTAACAGTAACGGAGAACGAAGAAGGCAAGGTCGAGAAAAGATGGAGGAAAAAAAAATATTCCCCAGAGAAGAGGCAGAGTGTGTCAGTCAGAGACCTCAGCCAACTCATCTATATAAGGGGATTTAAGAGGCAAGGGCCGGAACAGCTGGATTCAGAATCATCAAGCCCGTGGTTTCAGGCAGAATTTCACAGGGACTCTGGAGTGACCAGCCTCTCGAGATATAGCCACGGGGAGGGAAAAAATACACACAATACAATCAGTTAAAGAATAAGGAACGCGATCTTCACAACAAATCATCTTTTTAATCATTTGCGCTGCTCAGAAACGTGCGTCAGTGAATGACTGCAGCAAGCCGTTTGTTTAACGTTCGACTGAGAATCGGGAATCTGGTGGGAAGGGCATCAAAGAGTTTAGTTTAGCGGTAAAGTGACAGGCAGTGTTGTAAAGAAGAGTCATACAGGGTTATATGAACCTGACGCCCAATGATTCTAATGATCATCACTGTTATGGAATAATTCCCATAATGTGCTGCGCTACTGCTGCTTTACAAGCACAAATATGTCTGTACCATTCTAGCCTACAGTTTGTATTATATACATTATATATATTTTTCTACATTTTCTTAAATTGAAATTCTCATTTTATGTGAAAAACATGTCACTAAAAACAGATAAACTGAGTACCATTTAAGATATTTCTACAAAAACCGATGTCATTTAACAAACATTAAAAAAGTGAAATGCTCGATAAGTTGGAATTTATTGCAAAGGTAGAGTTCACAGTTTCTCTCTCACAAACAAGCACACAGGTGCTGAGAACTGCAGGGTGCAGACCGTGCCGCCCTAAGGATGCTCCTACACCACCCTATAGAGACTGTTCTATAATCCAGCTCCACAGGTTTCCGTGGCAACAACAGTTTGGACTGGTACCAGTTCCAAGCTTCTCTCTATAGGCTTTCCTGAAAAATATAGACCATAAATTCATACATTTCAGGTTTCTACCTAAATAACTGCCTTGTTTCCCCCTAAAAATGAGAGAACAGTAAACATTTGAGTGAAATGTCTAAAAAGATGCACCAGACTTTTATGTGTGTAAAATCCTATAAAACGATTTATGGACTGAATATAAACTTGTATGCTTGCAGGAGAGAACAAAAGCTTGCAAATAAGGAGCAACACGGACAAGAATTTCAATGCACGTATCCACTCTTAAAACAAATGGAAATATACAAAACAGACAGCATCACAACACTAATTCCATCCATCCATTCATTATCTATACCTACTTATACTCGCGGGGGGTCCGGAGCCTAACCAGAAGCAACAGGCACGAGGCAGGGAACAACCGCGGATGGGGGGGCCAGCCCATCGCAGGGCGCACCCACACACCTACGGGCAATTTAGTAACTCTAATCAGCCTCAGCATGTCTTTGGACTGTGGGGGGGAAACCAGAGTACCGGGAGGAAACCCCACGACGACACAGGGAGAACATGCAAACTCCACACACATGTAACCCAGGCGGAGACTCGAACCCAGGTCCCATAGGTGTGAGGCAACAGTGCTAACCACTGCACCACAATACTAACGCATTTTCTTCAAATTAAGCACCTTTAATGCTAACTTGACTGCAACACTGTGCTGATTAATATGTTGGAGAAAACTGGCACCAGTCGTGTCTGGTTGACCGACGGCATAGAACTAAAAAAAAACTCAGAAAAAAACACACATCAAACACCTACATTGTGTTTTCTTTCAAATATGAAAGTAGTACCTCAGGATACTCAGAGCACTGATGGTAAATTTTCAATGAATTATGCTTTGGGTTTGGGATTTTATATCCCTTATATTAACAAATAAAGGAATAATCACTGTTTTCTTTCATATTTCTCATGTATGAATAAAGAGAATAGCCTGAAGCTATAAAATAAATGAATTTTAGCACATCCTAGTGGAGAGCCATGTCACTCACCTGCACTGGTAAATGATTCATTGGTTAGCCAGTCTCCACAGCTGGGCCAACAAAGCTAAACTGTGGGGGATAAATCCTGGAATCTGATTGGGTCAGGGATTTTTTTTTTTAATGGACCATCATTAGGGCTGAGGTAATCCAACTTATTTTTAAAAGAAACTACCACTACGTAGTGGGTGCAATGACCTATAGCAAAATGCATCTTATATATTACAGAAGGGACCATACAACCCAGGAAACAAATAGTTAAATCCAGCCCGAGAAGCATTTAGCAGTAGTTTTAGTGAGAAATTCTCTGATAAACCTCATTATGAGCAAATATCTGCAGAAGTGCACAGCCGGAAAAAAAAATCAGAATAACAAAGGGAATCACGCCTAATAAAGCACAGATTACTGTTTATAAAACACACGCTGCAATAAAGCATGTTGTGACAGTAACAGAGCGGGAAGTGTCGGGGGGGGGGTGGGTGGGCATACTGACAGATCTTAGGAATTAAATGCAAAGTACTGTTGAAACTCCACTGCATGCAGAGGCTTCATGGGAAAGCAGCATGCGCACGGTCACTACTGCAGAGACATGATCCTACATGCAGTGCGCACTTCCAGACACTCCCTGACGGCTCAGCGCAGCGCATCTTCAACTGTGTAATTCTACTGAAGATGCAGCATTCACTCCCTGACGGCTCACCACAGCGCGTCTTCAACGGTGTAATTTTACTGAAGATGCAGCGTTCACTCCCTGACGGCTCACCACAGCGCGTCTTCAACTGTGTAATTCTACTGAAGATGCAGCGTTCACTCCCTGACGGCTCACCGCAGGGAGTCTTCAACTGTGTAATTCTACTGAAGATGCAGCGTTCACTCCCTGACGGCTCATCGCAGTGCGTCTTCAACTGTGTAATTCTACTGAAGATGCAGCGTTCACTCCCTGACGGCTCACCGCAGCGCGTCTTCAATGGTGTAATTCTACTGAAGATGCAGCGTTCACTCCCTGACGGCTCACCAAGGCACGTCTTCGGCGGTGTAATTTAACTGAAGATGCAGCGTTCACTCCCTGACGGCTCAGTGCAGCACGTCTTCAGCAGTGTAATTCTACTGAAGATTCAGCGTTCACTCCCTGATGGCTCACCGCAGCACGTCTTCAACTGTGTAATTCTACTGAAGATACAGCATTCACTCGCTGACGGCTCACTGCAGCGCGTCTTCAACGGTGTAATTCTACTGAAGATGCAGCGTTCACTCCCTGACGGCTCAGTGCAGCGCGTCTTCAGCGGTGTAATTCTACTGAAGATGCAGCGTTCACTCCCTGACGGCTCACCGCAACGAGTCTTCAACTGTGTAATTCTACTGAAGATGCAGCGTTCACTCCCTGACGGCTCACCGCAGCACGTCTTCAACTGTGTAATTCTACTGAAGATGCAGCGTTCACTCCCTGACGGCTCACCGCAGCGCGTCTTCAGCGGTGTAATTCTACTG
>JABFEB020000020.1:8366552-8376963 GCA_019775895.2 Stomatorhinus ivindoensis | reverse complement strand
CTGGCAGCTCCACCCTCATCATGGCCCCACCCTCCTGCCACACCTCTATCCCTGTTACTGCCCCACCCCCCTCTGGCAGCTCCACCCTCATCATGGCCCCATCCCTGATACAGCCCCACCCTCCCACTGCAACCCTGCTCCCAAAAGCTGCTGTGTAATCATGCCAAACGCCAAGTTTATATTGGTCTTAATTATGTTCTGATGATCATCCACCTTCTCAGAGACTGCATCAGCACACAGCTGAGAGAAGCACTGGGAAAATCTCTGCTTTCATATTCAGGACATAATTTGCCTTTATTAAATTTGTCTTACGAGAATGATGGCAAGTAATGATGAAGGCCCTCTAGTACTATGTCAAACAGTAAGAATAGACTGTCCTTTGGAGAGAAAGAGCGAGCATGAGGGTAGACCCGGTATGGTCGGCATAGCTTCAGAGGAAGATCTGAAGAACGACAGGCCAGGCAGAGTGTAAATTCTGCAGGCTGCCTCTTGGAGAAAGGTCGGAACTGAAGGGGATAGGTATCGGGGAACTCCAAAAATCGCCCGACACCGTAACAACCAACGGCGACTGCAGACTGGATCTGGCATTCCCCTGCAAAAAGCAGACGCTATGACCCCTGACCCCTGACTGCAAGAAGGTATGGGATGGAAATATTCCAAGTACCGTGAACAGAAGGCATGTCTTTACAGGAGCAGTGTTACATGAGCTCTCGGATCCCAGCAGTGCAGGCAAACAGATAAACAAAGACAAAAATGACCCGGATTTCCCTTAACGAGAAAAGTCGATTCACTTTCTATAAATCACATACGAATAAAAAAAAACTGCGTCCAAGGTTAAAATCAGAGTAAAAAAGACAAACATCTACATTCCCGCCTGAAACCATTAGCTGCTCTGGAGCACTATCCAATAACGTCGTACTCCTGCGTCATGTTTCAGGACAGAGCCGACAGCATCATTTCCCTCCTTACCCAAGCCGCTACGGTTTTATTAACGATCTACATTCTTCAGGTGTCAGCCCGAGGGAAAGAAGCAGAATACGGCGACCGATGGAGAAGAGACACAAATAACAGGCATGGTGGAAGTTTCAGACCTGAAGCCTGACACGCCACGCACAAGGGCTGTAGCTTCAAGTCAATCAGAACTGCTCTGATAAAAGCCGCATACATTAATGAAGAATGTAATCAGCTAAATTAATTCAAAAACAGCAGCACATCCTGTCTAAGCATTGGTGTGTATGTGTACATCAACCTCGATGTGTGGTAAAGATCTAGTAGGGGCATCAAGCAGGCTGACTTGACATGAACATTGTACATAAATGGTTCTGGGCATCTCAACATCACAGCACTGTACACAACACGAAATTAGAATCTGTTCTGTAGAGTGCGGACATAGACATTTGGAGCTATTTTCAAATTTCCATCTTCCCCGACCACTTTCCCAGCGCAGAGCCAATGTGAGCCTGGAGCTGCTCCCAGAAAGCACTGGGCACTGGGCAGGGGGACACCCTGGATGGGACGGAAGTTATTTTGGAACACAGTTCAAACTTTAAAAAGTGGTGTGATGAAGGAGAGGAAAAAAAAAGGCACCAAGCTAGAAATGCAACCTCAAGGTGTATTCACAGCACTTAAGTGTTATTCAGAATATATGTTAATAACATTTAATATTCTCTTTCATTGTTTGAAAAAAAAAAAGAAGAGTACACTAATCTTCATATCAAAGCATCAAGGGGAATTAAATATGAGATACAACGTGGGTCGTATTCAAACAAACGAATCGCGACAGGAACACGGACGGCCCCCATCTGCACTTTAACGTGCTCTCGGGAATCCTTCTCCCAATCTGGTCCCGGCTGATGGCAGAGAGCTCCCTGGCTTCTTCCGTTACCGGGATGAGAGGCCAGCGTAACCAAACGTCCCTGGTGAGCAGATCGCCACAGCAACTACATACCGCATGGCCACCAAAAACCTATGTGTGAAATAATAATAATAAAAAAAATATGTTTGATGGACCAACATATCAGAATTCAATAATCTGTCTGGGCAGGCCGGGCAGTGACAACCCTCAACCAAACACCGTGTATTAGGTACCGGTGCAACGAGTATAACAAACGGGGCCAAAACGCTTCAGATTCCACATATGATTCCTCTGCCCAGAAAATGTCAAAATTTAAAAAATTTTGGCCATGAAAATATTTCTTAAACTTTGGTGTATTTCTTACACTTTCTGCCAACCTTATGCCTTGTCATTATCTTTCAAAATCCACACTGAGATTATCCACTGAAATGCAATGATTCAAACAGAAATATTTCGCCCCTCAATTTTTTGCGTAGAAGCCATCAGAAAACCCCACTTAAAATAGGTACCAAAAGTTTGAAAAGCTACATTTTTCATGAGGTTCCCACAAAATTCCCAATAAATGGCGGAAAACCGCCAAGGAAATGAAAGTGAGGTCCCTATTCATCAGGTCAGGGTTACTCTCAAAAACTAAAGATAACGACTTAGAATTGTGTGTCATTATTTGGTATTAAAAAGAAACATTTAGAGCTATTAAATGTAACCTAGGGTAATTTTCACCTGCCAGGACCTACCTTTATTCAATGTCGTTTAATGTGAAATGGAAAAACGGTGGGATTTACTCAGAAACCACGTTACAGTAGCAGGTACAATGTGCCTTCTTTTCAAACACACTTCATCAGACTCCGTCTGAGTTTGTCTGGGCTGCCGAGCTCCTGTCCAGTCCAGCTGCGTCTGACATTTTACCAGAGGGAGAGATCCTTAAGTCCGGAGATTCTTAAATCCCTCTCCACGTTCACCTTTCCTTCTCACAGTTAATCCCGAGTACAGAGCATAAAGACAGAACCCCCAGGGTGTTTTTCAGCTCCGTCCCAGAACACTGCCTTCCCTGAGCACAGCCATATTTCCAGACTCCAGACAGGTCCACCGAAACCACAACCAAGACCAATCACATCCCAAGGAACTCCAGTCATGGATGACTTACCGTCTTGGGTGGAGATAAAATCATTCTCCCCAGCTCCTCAAGTAAGCACGCTCAACGTGAAGCAGTGTATATAATACATATCCAGACATGGGGATCCAGGTCCCTTCCCTACAAAGGACAGCTTCAGCTACAGAATGGAATCTCCAGGCATCACTTCAAATAAGCTTTTGAAAACTGGAAATTTTGGGAAAACAACATTTTTAAAAGGAAATGACTTAGAATTTGTTGATCTTGATAATACCCAGTATAATGTTACCTGGATCTAACTTTTTTCCTAAAATACCAACGGCGTGTAACAACACCTGTAAGTAACACTACCTTTGCTCAAGCCGGCCTTGTGACATGCATGTTTCATTCAGAAATTTTATATAAGGCACCGGTGAACACATTAGTATGACAAAGCTCTTAACAGGGTATGCCATGATTAAATTTTACAGATCTACCTAAACACAGCATTTTAATGCAGCATGTTAAGTCATAATGTGATATTATGTCTTTAATTGCGGTAACACATGCAGTTTGATACTTAAATGGGAGAACAGTATGAGAAAAAGAATCTTTAATAGAGACCAATAGCATTCCGTCATGGTTGCAAACGATGGAAGAGCTTTGGATGTCATATGGCACAGATTCCCAGAATTCACAGCTAAAAGCGAGAGATGCCGTCAGCACAGTGATCACCAGTGCTCATCTTCTGTAGCTCACAGGGAGTCACTGAGCAGCTCACATGAAACTATTTATAAATAGGATAAATTATGTTAATTTCATTTTTTCATTTACTTATACACTTTACATTGGGGCACTACAAGGAGTCGGTCTTGGATGGCGAGCACTGTCCTGTCACGGCACGCTGCATAGTGCTCAAGTTACAGCGTTACTCTGCACCAACAGTCACTGCACACCTTGCCCCAGCTGCGGCCTGGCCACTGTACATACATCTCTGCTCCCCTGCTTCTTTGTAAATCCCTATGTCTATCCATGTCTGACTCCATTTTCATTGTCCCCGTCTGTACATATTGTACCTATACTGCAAAATGACATTTCACTGCTCAATGTGCAGTGACGATAAAGATTCTTCTTCGAGTCACAATCTGAAACAAAAAAATAAAAAATACAAAAATCACTATACTGTATAAACATATCGATCTGTACAGGTAAGGGGCGTGAGGATGAGGACATGTGACTCTCCTGAAGGTCCAAAGAACGGCTTCTTAAAATAATATGTATGCAATGTGAAAAACGTTCACGAGGAAACCCCCCCTCCACAATTCCGATAGAGAAATATTTATGGTGGACGCTATCCTGTTCACAGTGCAATTATTCATTGACACCCCCCCCCCCCCCAAATGGATATATTATATATGCAATCACACATCAGAGGTAGGGGGTCCCTAAATCTACTGTGTTCAGGTGGTGGGGGGGGGGGGGTGTCTGCTCTATGAGAGGTTAAATTCAAGTGTCAATATTTTGAAACTGCACCACTGGGGAAACTGTTCTACGTTACCTGCTTCATTCACATGAATATTCAAATATTACTATAAATATTTACTCTTACACGCAGATTTACCTGCTGCACAACCCCACCAAATTCCTAAAACAAAACTCTGAACTTCCTTCAGAGGCTAAATTAAACTGTATGATATGCACAGTAATTAGGACAAAGCTTTGCAAGGTTACACACATAGTTTAGCTTCTTATATTTCTATTTATTTGCTACCTAAAAGACCAAAATCACTCAAAACTTCACTGAATCAACCTTAAGTGAACTTTATGGAGTAAAACCTCCAGGGTTTGGCAAGTTGTGTGTGTGTTTGTGTGTGTGTGTGTGCACATGCATACGACTGTATACTGCATAAGTGGTTGAAAGATGGATTTTAAATGAAGGAATTATGGTAATTATTGCTTTAATAACATTTTCATATTTTCATATTCGAAGCAGCTACCAGCTACAGTGAACAAAAAAGCCAGGAAACCGTAGCATCTTCCAGTCACCCTGGCACCGATAGCATGAGTGGATGAGTTTTATTCTAATTAACCTTAAGCTTCATTTCAAACACAAGTCAAGAGTCCAGCAGTGATCTGTGCTCTGAAAACTAGCACAGCTAGGGGGCGATGACCACATTGGCCCCCCACAACCACACAAGCAGGTGACACCTAGGGTCCCACTCATTAATCAATGAACGACGGTGAATTAACAAATAGGTGGATGCTGTCTGGTTTCAGGTAGCGGTCACACTGATCGGCCATCATTGCCTCGCGAGTGCCTGGCTGCCGTTGGCTCCACGGGGTACCACAAAGACCGAAGCCAAACAGCAGAAGACCATCCCCATTACGGCTCGATTTCAAGAAAATACACAAGTAGGGGTATCATAACCAGAACACCAAAACTCATTCAATGTGGTATGTTGAAAATGCTCTCTTTGGTAGCTATTTTTATAGAAACACCATAAAGCAAGGCGGCCCAGCAGGTGTCACTGTAGAGCATCAACGTCTCTGTATGTAGCTTGCCTGCTCCATCAATGTTTGCATGGGTTTCCTCCGGGTTCCCCAGTATCCTCTGGCTGTCTAAAAACACATGCCTAGATGAATGCATGTTTCTGAATGATACTCTCTGTAATGGCACGAAAGCATGGGCACTGTGCAGCCCTGCTCTCATATCCAGTCTGGAGCTGAGCTCTAGACCCAAGTAGGGCTGTGCAACATGGCAAAAAATTCATATTGCGGTATAATTTGAACCATAGTTGGTAGACAGTATATATTGCGGTATATGATTTGATCTGTAAATTTAAACTGTTTTTGAAAGGGTAACGCATGTCCATAGCAAAGGCATTGCAGCAGAAAGTTGTATAATAAACTGTTAACACATTTCAAAGTAGTCATGAACATAGAATATTTATTGTGCAAATCTGCAATTATAGAAAAAATATGAAAACATTTCGAGTAACTTCACTGGTTTTATCTTATATTAAAAACACAGGTTGGTTTTGTAAACTGTACAGATAAGCAGAAAACAAGACACAGACCTAGACTAGTGTCATAACTCCATCTATATTAATTAGTATGACCGTCTCTCCCATAAAGATCCTGCCACGTAGAGTCCTGCACGGGTTCGGGTACCTGACGGGTGACCCGCAAATTTTGTTGAAACGGGTGAAAAATGTTCTACTGTGTCGGATACGGGTTCAGGTCGGACGCTAAATTGCGGTTTTCAAAACATCATGTGCCAATAAAAAAATACCCTAGGTCTATATTTTAGTGACAAAATCTCTGCATTCAAGACGATAAAACGTAAAATCCATATCAATTTATGCCTGCACGCGCATTCCCGGAAATCTCTCCCACTTTCATTTTCAAAAAACGCATGCGATCTCCCCCAGTTGTTGGAAATGGATGCTGAAGTAGTCAGCTGAGGCCATCAACTGTGGCCGATATCCTTTTTTACACAGTAATATAAAGCACCGCACCAAACGCTAGTCTTCGCCTTCGCGTAGGAATTCAAATCGGGTAATCAAAGGAAAATGGACAGTGCACGTAGGTAGCCTATAAAACCCAATACTGTGCAGGGTAGTCTAATGTACATTTTATATAATATTAGTTTAATTAACACATTTAAATGTAAGCTGGTAAGCCTATGTCTGGGTATGGCAATGTCAAACATTAGGCCTATTTGAGTTTGGAGGTAGGCTACTATCATTGGTTTTGCTTATTATTAGGCTGCTGTTAAGCAACATTTACATTTAGCTATGCCTTTTCAACCGATGCACGTCTCTGGTCGTTTGTTGTGCCAATAAACTTTTGTCTTTAATTTTTAATACGGCTGATATTCATTCGGGTGCGGGTCGGGTATTTATTTATAGCGGATCGGGCGCGGAATATTATTTTATTTGTCGGATAACGGTTCGGATACAGGTTTAAGGATGACGGGTATGGGCGGGTGCAGTTTGTAAAAATCATACCCGTGCAGGGCTCTGCTGCTGGATGCAGCAAAAATCATACAAACAATTTTAATATAAATCATATAAATAATAAATAATTAATTATTTGACGCAACTTCACTGCGTCATTTTTGCGGGCGAGGAGCAGAAATTTCTGCGGTAGGGCGGTATAATCAAAATCTCTCCCGTTGGCCAAATTTATATCGTATACCATTTATACCGCCCAGGACTAGACCCCAAGTACACATTTTAATCCACATTCTGATGTCCTTTTCTGCACCATGACCCAATTGTTACCATGCCAGCTCAGTTATGACCCTATATCAAGTACGTAGTTTAAATTAAGTCTATGATCAAGCACACAGTGGACTCTGCAATTTACGACAATCAATGCCTATTGCACAAATCTGATTGGATGTGCAAGTGAATTTTAAATTAAGCATCTGTGGTTTGGCTTCATGGATTGGTTGGGTTTTCACTAGTTTTACACTATGCAGGTGCAGACCCAAAACTTGTTTATATAAGTAAATGGACTGCATTTATATAGCGCTTTTTTCCAAAGCGCTTTACAATTATGCCTCTCATTCACCCATACTTTCACACACTGGCAGCAGAGGCTGCCATGCAAGGTGCCGACCTGCATACCGGGAGCAATTGGGGGTTCAGTGTCTTGCTCAAGGACACTTTGATGGGGTCAGGAGGAACCAGGGCTCGAACCTGCAACCCTACAGTTGCCGAACGATAGCGTTACCTCCTGTGCCACCATCTTCCCCTAGATTAATTCTACTAATGGGGCTGGAAAATCTGACTGTGGATCAGGACAGGAGTTAGCTGCTTCTAAAATGCTTACATTTTCAACTCTGCCTCGCGACCCTTTCAGAACTTGCTGCGACCCAAATTTGGGTTGTGACCCATGAGTTTAGAATCGCTGCACTAGCACATCTTTTCGCCACTGACCTTTCAAGGAGTTCACCCCCCTGGTGGTAGAGGACCCACACTGCACCCAAAGTATGTCACAAGACACTTCTGATACTTCTGCGACAACTCATCGATAAGGTTGATAATAATTTGTAATAAAAATGGCTGATGATACATTTTGTCATTGGTTCGTTGCATTTTTGCAGTTTGCTGCATAAATTACATATGACATCACCATCTAGCAACCTTAACACTGGTGAGTTAAGCCAACTCCATACTTCAGTTTTTTGCAAACTGATGTCTGAATTCAGAGAGAGGGATGTTACTTTCCAGTTGTTAACATATATTTCCCGATGCTCACTTGGAAATATGGGGGAAAACATTTTAAAAGTTTGTGTAATTATGAATAAATAACCATGGATTTACACCAGAAAAAAACTGAATAAAAGGGGTCTCGTGGTTTAATATTCTTCATTTACAAGCAATTTATGTATTTACAACCACTAATCTAAACCCAATAGAGGACTTTGATTGTCCTCGCTTCACACCTCGCTGGGGGTTAACCTCCAAGGTGGCTCCAGGACAGGGTTGAGTGGTTATCCAGGTATTTGTCTATAGCCTCACCTCACACCCTATAGCCCTCAGAGACCCCATCAAGAGATCCAACATTCCTCCAAGAGCCCTGGGACATACGAAAGGACCTCTGTGTTCATGAGACTGAGGCGAAGGAAACACACGGGTTACGTGAGAATGAAACTCCGACAAGTGCTCTTGTTAGAATTTCTGTTCCAAGAATAACGAACAGCGATTTAAGTGCAAACCAGCTGCGTTTGTGCAACGTGCATAACTGATGCGAATGACAGCACGGCGTGAGGCGCGGCCCGTCTGATCAAAACCTGCAGACTTCGGGGGAAAATGCGCAACGCGCTCCGCTTCATTACCCCATGTCAGTGGACAACGGCAAGCAGCGTGAGTCCGAAAAAAAGCCTCTATTGAAAAAGTAAACGATGCAATGTAATAACAGAGCAATGCTGAGAAGAGCTATAAGCCTACATGCTGAATTAATAAATACCGCACAAATCAATAAACGTCGTTTATAACGCCTGCCCTCCTCCATTTCGAGCTGTTTACGTGCTGCTAAAATATTATATTCCAGGCTGAAAGAGTTCCTGGAGGAACTTCCATCTCCTGTGCAATGTATCATAGATGGCCCGTGCTGACACAAAAACCACTATAACGATCAACTGGCCGAGCTCATTCAAAAACGCGTCTCTTCGTGTCACACGCCCACCTGCATCATTCAGGCCAGGTTAATGGCTAACCCAGTTCTATAAGTCAATCAGCTACACCTAAATACACAAATGTATAAATACATACATTAAAACAACCTAATTTAATCTGAGTTTTTCATTAGCTAATACTGCTAGCAATAGGAGACTCGCACATCATCAGCGAGCTGCTGTTTGTACGCAGGCCCATAACTACTGTATGCAGCACTGATGCTATGAATTAATGGGTTATATTTAATATGTCCTTCCCTTTTAGTGTAGGTGATTAATAGGCCTACGATTATAACTAAAAGTTCTCTTTCTCTTTATATAACAAGATGGACTTCAATAACCTGCTTTTAGTCATACTTTTCATTGGAAAAAAAAATATTTTAAATAAGAATGAAACAATCAAATTAGTTCACGAAACCACGACATTGCACTGCATGTGTCCGATTATTCCCATTCAAACATACATCTTATTTCTGTGTATAAATCGGGGAAATACTATAGCTATACAGTTGTGTCCATTAATCATACATTAATCATCTGTTAAAGCACATTGGTACTTCTTGGCCAAAGCATATCTGTTTCTGATTATAGATATACTTATTTACTTTAGCTGACTTTGTTAGGAAAAACTTTACCTACTAAGTAGCGAATCCAAATAAAAACACAATCCTACGATAATACCTAACTCTTAAGCAGTAATACGCGCAGCTGAGGTTTAGCAGACCGGCGAAATCCCCCGGAAGCGGCGCGGTCGGTCAGCATCCCTGATTCAAAGTAAAACAGGCGTTAGAGCTGCGGGGACTCCGCCGGGCAGGAACAGCGATGCCAGCCGCCTTCTCCGCTCCCTGACAGGAGTCACAATCTCACGTCTTCCTCGCTCGATCGGCTCGTTTCCTTCCGAAGGAACGGCGCATATGTCTGCATATAGATTAAGGGAAAAGAGGGACTCCGTACATCCACAGCACCATTCAAAGCTCAGGCTGACGGTCTAACTCACCACGGGCGTTCCTGTACTTTAATTTCACTTACCGTTACTGTTTCGGTGCTATTTGTTTAGAGCTATAACAACTTCCATAAATAATATATAGGCCTAAGTATTGCATATTTAACGTCCAATCGATATAATCGAAAGCACCAAGAAGATCCCAGCAAATGAATTTTCAGATTTTTTCCCTTTTAACGCTTTCCTATAAAAAGTCATATAAGTACAAATCCACATAAAGTCAGTCCGTCGGGGAAAAAAAACAAACTGGAAAAAAAGACATTTAAAATGCACTGC
>JABFEB020000020.1:8350083-8366452 GCA_019775895.2 Stomatorhinus ivindoensis | reverse complement strand
CCCCCCTCACCTGCCCCCCACTGGCTGTTATTTTCTCATTCATGACAAACCTGTTGAACAACATTAATAAAAATATATATTTTTTTTTAAATACTGAAAAGCAGCCATTGTGGTTGCACTGCATTGTGGTTCACCCTTATTGTGAGCGTGATTTTAAACATACTGTGTGTCTGCAGGCCGGCACCGTTATTACGTTTTATAATTACGTTTGCAGTACACTGACATGATTTGAAATGCAAACAATTAGGGATTAAAACCGTGAGCTCATGTTTCAGGTTGCCACGGTTATTTTTAATCTCGGCAAAGGTCAGGAGGAAACGGCGGCAAGTTAGGGACACTCATAGGCTTCCTGTACTCCACACCTGTCAGAATACGCTTATATGTGATTCAGTGAGGGAAAGTGCCATGGGGTAAGTAGCAGGAATCGTGGGTGAGCTCACCTTCTGGAAGGGGCATTCAGCTACATTCTACCCATTGAGTGCTAAACTCACAGTGGTCCAAGCCTGCAAAAACAGGATTGTCGAAAATTTACCCCCTAGATTGGTTGCTTAAATTGAAAAGTGTTCTTATGCTTAAATATTGATCCGGAACATCCAATATTAGTGTAGCAATCATGTGACAGTGAACTTTTTTACTATAGAAAATTTTGCTACATAAAATCAAAATTTGTTGCATATCATGTAAAAAAATCCTCACTGTGTTCCTATGCATCACAAACTTGTATAGCTGAGGTTATATTTAATTTTTTTGTTCCTTCACAACACGGTGTTCAGGAAACATAACACAAAACATTATCAGCAGGGTCTGCCTCCATGTAATGTATCCGTATTATAAACAGCATCATTAAACACAAACAAAGGAAATCAAAGTGTGTTTTATAGTTTATTGGAAAAATACATTTTGTCAGTATAAAAATAAATTCTCATAGGTACAGATGTGTGTTTTTAAATAGAACGTTCCAGACTGTATATGATTACAGGGTCACGATGCTGGACAGGGGTATTTCACAGTGTCCCAGGGTATAGTCTCTTTTCATGGTGGACATTTTATTGATCACCTTGAAGCGGAGGGACCTGCAGTAGAGGTCGTCTTCAGAAACGCCATCGAAGAAGAAGTCCTCATTGAAGACGGGGTTCCGGCTCTTCCGGATGACTGTGCTGCGCTGTTTTTGGACCCTCCCGGGCAGAAGAGAGAGGCTGACTGTGCAGCTGATGCCTCGGGGGTCCACCGAGGGGGCGTACAGACCCTCTGCGCTGATGAGGCGAACGCGGAACCGCCGGTTCTCAGCGCGGTATTCGGCGGACAGCCGTAGGGCACCGTCTCGGCCCAGGGGGACCCGGCTTTCTCTCAGAACTCGGTCCCTGTAGAGGTCCAGCTCCGTGGGGAAGATGACAGGAGGAGCTAGACTGAAGGTCTGGTCGACTGGCCCCTCTGACGCTCTCCGCAGGACGTTGGGGCTGTTGTCTGTGGAGCTACCCTCGTCGGTGGACAACGAGTCGTCGCGAAACGCGGCGGTCCTCCTGGGGCCCCTGCACACCAGCCTCTCATGGCTCGGGGCCTTGAAGAGGGATCCCGGGGGACATGGTCGCACCAGGAGCGGGGAGCTGAAGGGCGACGACTCCGTGGAGGAGGTGGTGTCACTGTCCAGGGTGCCCTGCCGGCCCAGCATCAGTCCTCGGGGAGAGAGCCTGGAGGTCAGGACGCCGAGCCTGGCCAAGGAGCCCGTGGTGAGCAGCTTGACCTGGGACCTGCCTGTGGGGGGCGTGAACGGGAGGCTGTAGATAGCTGGATCACTGTGGAACAGCGACTCCTTCCTCCTGGTGTGTGGGCTCTCTAGTAAGGTACAAAAGCCGTAACAGGTTTGCGCCTTTGGGAGATGAGGAAGTGAGAGGGCAGCCTGGCTCTGGGGGTCTGCATTGGTGCTATCCTCATCGCTGTATCCATTGTCCTGGGGAGCCTCATCCGCAGCCTCCACCTGGATGATGTGTGAGCTAAACACATCCCTCCTTGGCAGATCTCGTGGTGGCCTGCACTTAAGACCATAACCTGGCTTGAGGGTCTCGCATGCCCGCTCTTCATGCTGGGTGCTGATCTTCGGAGGTATGCAAAACTCAGGAATGGTGTCTGGGGTGATAACATTCGGACATAAGGGGGTCTTCTTGCCCTTATCGGGAGACGGTCTCTCCCCAAACATGCCGTCACCGAGCTTGAAGCTGTACTCGGCTATGGAGAGCGACAGGTTTGTTCGTTCCACAGAGACGCGGATCTTCTCAAACACCCACATGGAAGCTAGACTGGGCCGACTCCAGAGATCTGTAAGATCAGTGAGAAATAAATGCTAAGCACTTTCGAGACCACAAAGACAGGAAAAGAAATTTTATAAAATAATTTTAAAATATTGAGAATTTAAAATATCCATCCATAAATGAGTGGGAAAAGAAATGTTTAAGCAAACTTACCGTAATTGCTTACAGCAAATCCCGCACTCTGTCTGTATCTGGATTATAGCTGGTATTCTCTCCTCTTACTGGTCTGGCTCTTATGTGAGGTAGGAAGGCGGGACAGACCATTTAAGTACACCCCAGCTTGTGGGTGGGGGCAGAATCCCTTAAACACGGGCCCTCCACACAGACCCTCCTTCAGCCCTGAGCTATTCATTGAACTGGATAAGGCCAACTGAGAACTGGCACCCTCTGGTGGCAGAACATGTGAATGCAATGGAAAAAAACTGGGAACTTCAATGGTAGATAGGCCTAAAAACATGGATACGTGTGAAAAGGATGATCCAGATTTTCCATAGGGTCCCATTGTGGCTTGGTGGGAAGTTTAAATCAGCGTTAAACCCGAACTGAGGGGGATAAAAGCTTAAGGACCACCCATAAGAGAGAAAATATGTGCTGCCTGGGTCCCCCTTAAAATGACCATGTTAGGAGATTCAGTGCCACTTTAACTGGCACCCCCCCCCCCCCAAAAAAAACCAGACTACTCCAAAAAAAAAAAACATTTTTTGTGTCATTTTTTTTCACTGTGCTTTTTGTTCCTTAAAATTCCACAATATTCTGTTTTTAAGAGGTGAAAAGTTAAGTTAAGCATGAAGAGTCACATTCACCTGGTTGGTTGCAACAAAACCTTCGCCTGGATTTTTACTTTCCGGACCTGAAGCTTCCGCCTCTGCTGTTTTTTATGATTCTAATTTTTATTGTATTTTGTGTGTTTCCACTACTTTTAATTCTTTGCAAAAGCTGTACTGTCCTTGTACTTTATCTTTCTTGCACTATATGTATAGTACCAGTCAGATGTCTGAATACACCTAATGAGAATAAGTTGTTTTTTAACAACATAATGACCCTAAGCAAAGGTCTTGGTTACGTAGTAAGTATCACCTTGTAAACAAGGAAAGAGGTGGAGTGCTGTGACAGATGACCTGGCGTCCACAATCCCATGACATAAACCCTACAGAGCTGGTTTGGGATGAGTTGGATCAAAGAGTAAGAGCAAGGTAGCCAACTTGTGCAGAGAACGTGTGGAAACTCCTTACGGACTGTTGGGGAAGCATGCAGGTGGCTACATCTGGAAGCTGGTTGAAAGAATTACACGAGTCAGCAATACTGTCATCAAAGCAAAAAGGGTCTAAAATGTTGATATGTTGAACACTACTCATGCTCTTTGCAAGATTTAATATGTATTCAAGGCTCGCAGAATTGATAGAACAAGTTCCCAGGACAGTCAGGGATGCTTTTCCCGAAAGCAATTGATCTTGGCAAATAATGATCAAGATGATGAATGAATTAGTGATATCCGAGTTTCCAAAAACCTTCCGTTATTCTAGAAATAATAAATGAAGCTTAAGCAACTTTAGTTCCACCCCAGCCTCCACGTAAGCAGAGCACAGACTGACGATAACAGGAACATCGATTCCATACATTTCAATGGTGAAATATGTTATATGATTGCTACATGAGACAAACATAAATGTAAAATAACCTCTAATATAAACTAATTAGAAAATCAATAGAGTCACATCAAACTAACCAAATAACAATTGAAAATATAGACTTGGACTCAAAATGAGATGCTGTTTCCTTGTATAGTTGAGCGATGGTAGATAGCAACAGGAAAAGGAAGTAATGCTTCTCCAAAGAAGCGTTAAACAGCTTATTGAGGAGGTGGTCAAATATAGATTAATAAAATAATTACTGTAACGTTGTGCAGCATACTACACATGACAAGAACAGCACAGCAGCGTTCAGGGGGAAATCTTAGAGCTTCCAAAGACTTGTGTAAGCACCAGGATCACATCTTCCACATGCCCAAAGCACCCTCTACTGCAGTGTGTGTTGTTTGGTGTGTGGTGTCGTACCTCAACCACGGTTTGGGGATTCAGCAGGTATCAGCTAAGAGGATGACTGATGTCTGCCAATAACCAGCCACCAGCAAACACACCATCCTTTGCAATCTGACGCACTACAAAGCTAGACCAGATATAAGCATCATGTGGATTCCCAGGCCACTTGACGAAAAACTCTGTAAAGTGTCCTTGATGGTTGCATATCACCTGAACATTTGGGCCGAGTGCCAAGAACCCTTTTGGACAGGTGCAGGTGGGATGCAAGGGGCTGCAAATCTGAATAGGGCTCAGTGTTCCATCAACCACACGTATAATGCCAGGAATGCCTGGAGTGGTATGACAACCAATTCTAGTGCCTTGCACGGCATCCCCTCCTCCTGTAAATTGTATATAGTTGTGTGCATGGTGCAACAGAAATGTGATCAATGCAAGCATGGATGCAAGACACAGCAGCTTCGCTGAGATCATGTGCATCAGGAGATCTGCAGGAATCCACGAGTGGCATAGAAGCAAAGTAGGTGTCAGAAGCTGCACGTTGCACTGAGGACAGAATTCCGGTGTGTTCCTCTTTTCAATTTATCCTGCACCAGACCAAGTAGATTCATTATTTCACCCCAGGTCTGCCTGTATATCTCTATGAATTAGGAATTACTGAGATGGTCCAAGGGATTTATGACCATCCACAAAATAACATTTACACAAGCAACTTGGCTTCCTGGATTCTTGTTCAGAATTAATGAATTGTGCCCCATTCCATTCATGAACTGGAATTTGAATTGAACTAGCCACACTCTATAAGATGTTAAATTGGAATGACAATAAGAAGAATTGAATTCATTTTACTTCAAAGCAATTCAGTACCATCGTGCAACACAGGAATGTCATATAATATAGCAAAAAAATAATTACATAATAGATTTACTTTCAGAGGTTATCCTCTCATCCACCGCAGTAAACCCCAACGCACAGGCACCCAGCCAGGGGGCATTAAGTATGCCCAGCCCCGTACCGCCTCTCCCCGTGAGCAACTCCAGAGTAGAAGAGTGTCCAACCCCCTTGGACTGGTTCCAGAGCTCAAGCTGTGTGTCGAGGTGAGCTCTATCTAACCTCGCGCACCAGCTCAGGCTCCTTCCCCACCAGAGAGGTGACATTCCATGTCCCTGGAGCTAGCTTCTGCAGCCGAGGATCAGACAGCCAAGGTGCCCGCCTTTGGCCACTGCCCAACTCACATTGCATCCAACCCCTTTGGCCCCTCCTACAGGTGGTGAGCCTATTGGAGGGGGGACCCAAGACGAATGCAGGCCTGGCCATCAGGCACTTTCCATCAAGCCCCAGCCCTAAGCCTGGCTACGGGGTGGGGGGGGGGGCTAGAGACCCGCATCCGGGCAAGGGAAACCGTGAATCCATGTTGTTTCTCATCATAAGGGGTCTAATGAGCCGCACTTCGTCTGGTTCCTCACGCAGAACCTGCTTGCCTTGGGATACCCTACCAGGGGCATAAAGCCCCGGGCAACTTAGCTCCTGGGATCATTGGAACACACAAACCCCTCCACCACCATACGGTGCCGGCTCCAGGAGAGGCTTTCACATATAGCTAAATAAATGTCTAAATGAAAAATAATAACATTAAGCCCCATAAATAAATTATTACAAAAATGATCATAATATGTTAAGGTATGAAGATGTGAATGCGTCTATCATTGTGAAAATTGCTGCAGCCTCGTTCTCAAAGAGCTGCACGTAGCTTGTGAGCCGCAGGTCGCTGACCCCTGACCTAGCACTACCCTCATTAACCTCTAAAAAAGAGGTTTTTAGGGGGTTGCGGGGGTGTTACAGAGCCCAAAGGGCATCCTGGGCCATTTGTAAAGGCCAAAAGTTGTTGTGACAGCAGATTCCCCTACGTCCCTTTCATCCATAGTGACCCAGAAAGAGCCTGGAGTGAAATTCAATTGTGAGAACAGCTGGGCATTACCTAAAGCCTCCAAGGATTCCTCCACTCATGGGTGAGGGTAAGCATCTTTGCATGTGACCTGGTCCAGCTTTCGATAATCACAGCAGAAGCATAGACTGCCATCTTTTTTAATTACAATAACAGCTATGGAAACCCAAAGGCTACAGCTCTCCCTGAGAATTCCCAGGGACATAAGATTCATCTTGAATTCCTAAAACACAGGAGGTGGCACCCTACGATGCCTCTGCTTAATAGGGGAAGCGCCACCTGGAGCAATGTTATGCGTGACAGCAGTCACGTACCCATAATCAAAGTCACCCTTTGAGAACACATACTGCTTTGTTAGCAGATTCCTGAGCTTCTGATACTGAGATGGCATGAGTTCCTCAAGATTTCCCTGAACTGGAACTGGTAACTGCCTAGTGCTACACGTAGTGGCTTCTGCCTGGCCCTGCTGCACAGCCCTGACATACAGGACTCCTTCTTTCTCCTCCTACTCCTCAAGCTTTCTTGGGTCAACTTCTTGTGTGCCTTTAAACTGTGGCTGCTCTGGATCGGGGCATCAGCCTCACCCGTCTCTCACTGAAATTCAATACTCGAACTGGGATCTCACCATCTGCTACCAAAGCAAGAACGTTGGTAACAAGGCGTCTGTTGGGAAGACTTGCTTCAGGAGTTGCCTCAACCAACAGCCGCCCTTTTGCTTTCAGGGATGGTTGTCAGCCGCCCTCTAAGACCTGTTCACTGAATGGGGGGACAGTAACAGCCATTTTCGCGAAGTACATCCTACCTGCAGAACCCAAGGCCTCAGTCTCCATTTTAATGCTTGTTAACACTCTCTAGACTTTTGCTTCTCCTGAAGGGGGACCATATCCTTCTTACCCCTTCTGTAGTCATAAAAAAATTTTGGAGGTTACTCAAAACATTAATTTCAACGATAGTATCAGGTCCCTTCATTTCTTTCACATCTGGGTTGTTATCTGTCAGAACAAACATGTACTTCTTCAGGAGTGTCTTCCCCATGCACTCTATTTCGGCTTCCAAACAACCGAGAACTAGGATGTCCGATACGTTTGCCGCAGTGTGTCGAACCCAGTTAGCTGATGAGAGCTCCAGCTCTCCAAAGTGACTCTTAAAGTGTGATTCACTAATGATCGTCACTTCTGACCAAGTGTCCAGAAGGCAATTAGTCCTGATACCAGCTATCTTCACCTCTATAGCAAAACAATCTCCAAATGTACTTCCTCTTAGAGTTTTAGGGAAATCATCCACGGTCCACCTGGCTGACTTCTAATTATGGGTTGGCCTGGATCTTCTTGCTCGGTTGTTATTAAAAAAATAGCGAGATATGTTTTGTGATACCCAAAGGTTAGTAATATGTATAAACTTGGCGCATTTTATGTGTAGGGTATGACTTTGCTCATTCATAGTCTGCAAGATCTGCAATCAGAGTGAGGACTCTGGGACTGACAGAGAGTACATTCTTGTTTTTCTTCCACTTGACTTTGATGCATTTCTCAGGATCCACTGAGAAGAAACACCTTTGTGGAAAAAATATAAATAAATAAATTAATTGATTAATTAATTAAAATTGAGGGGTGAAATGAAACAACTTCTCAAATATTCTAACAAAGAAGAAACTGTACCTTTGGAGGAACTCCAGTGTTGACTGTAGTCCCATTGGGTAGTGTTTGTTGAAGCAATAGTAACTGCAAAACATCAGGTAGACATGAAAAAAGGTGAAGTGGGAGTGTGAACAGGAACCCTGCTATTCCAAGTGGCTGCACGGTGTCAGAACTAACTTTGGCCAAGATGAGAATAAGAAAGAGACCATCATGACGTGGGCACTAGGCAATATACTGGTGGCTCTCATGGTCACGTGATGACGGAAGTTTACATACGTTCTCGACTAATGCGTGAGTGCATGAGGAATTCCACTAGTCTTTTGACTGCCCTCTGACTCCAGGAGAGCTGTAGCATCACTTAAAAGGTAATTAATGAGGCGGGTTATATACTCAAGGGTAAACAGTTTATGACAATAACCACATATCAGCTGTGCTATTGGGTTAGTACAATTTGTGTCATGGACCACTTTGGGGAAGGCTGACAACCACGCTTCTCCGGGGACTCTGGCAGACAGGACGCACCCCCTCAGGGAAACCGTATTGCTCTGACACTCTAATTACACCAATGGGTCTAGTTCAGAACCATGTCTCTCTCAGCTGTTTCTGGTCCCCTACTGATTAGGTTTCTATTTCTGGGAGCTCATCTGTACTCCTGATGGCGACTTGTAACTCCAATGGCCCGACCATCGGCTGGACTACGGACCTTGCTAGCCGCCACAGCCACCTCATTAAAGTCTTCACCATCCCGTCTTCCTTCCAACCATCGCTAGCAGGCAATAACTAGGACTGCTCTGTGCTGCCTTGGAGCCTCTTCCTCAGTGGCTTTTTCCCTATAATGAAACCGGTTTCCCTTCTACTGATCTGCATCAGTGTCCATCTGGTTGGTTCCATTACAGTTTGCTTGCATCACTTTAGCAGACACAAACAGACACTACCCTACATCACTTACCTGCACTGTTACAGCTCTGTCAAACATTTGATGTTGGGATGTATTATTAAGTGGGCATTCAATCTGTTATCCCAGAAATTTCAACTGAATTAAGGGGCAACTTAAATCATTAGTTAGTGAACTAGAATCATCGCATGAATGCTTGCAACACATTGACCTGGGGAGTGGATGAATCGGGGGATTCCAGTTCATCCTGGGTTTCTTGCGTCAACAAACAGACTTTTACTGATTTATCCCATGCTATGGCTACGGACTTGCTCTTGGTAACCCAGTGAACTGAACATCCTCAAGGATCAAGGATATCATTACTGTCCCCAAGGGGCAAATTGTTGTGCAGTCAGCAGTATCCACACACACACCTTAGCCCCATGAAGCATATGGAATAAGGCAGGGGACACCCACCACCGAACACACAATGAATAATTTAATGGCACTAATATGTGTATTTAGCATGTTTTTGGAGGGTAGGAACATATTTTAAAGTTTTACCTGCTGCCGTAACTGTGTAAATGCTGCCCCTGTGTGGATATAAGAGGAATAACCAGATCACAGACCTTACTGAGCACAGCCAGTATCAGTTAATAAACTACCCCATTCTTGATGGAAATGAAAGGTAACCAAGTCATAGTTTTTGACCACTGAGCCTAGCACCCTGATATTTATGCTGAAATTCAGATATTCATGGTACTCTCTACTTGTTTTAAAATGAAAGGGCATATGCAGGGGAGAAAGATTACTGCACACAATTACAAAAGAATTATTGCATTTTTTTCTTTGCAATAGTAGGGTCAGACTGTCCCAGGAGTAATTTAATGTTAAGGGCTTTGCTGAAGGGCTCAATGGTGAAATCTCTCTGCCAAACCAAGAATTTGAACTGGCAACCTTCTGATTGCTTTGAAAAAAAAATGGCACAGCATCCTAAGTTCTTAAAAGCATTACACATCATTTTAATTTATTAACATAAAAACAGGGCTGTTGATAATTTACTAGATTAATTACATTATGAAATGCTTACAGTTCAACTACAGGTATAGAAAAAAAAATCCTTCACCTCTTAATTAATTAAATTAATTTCTTTCTTAATAATGTATACACTTGCATTAAAAATAGTTAACTACTTTGTTGATCTGCATCACGAGCTGCAAAAAAATATTTTTTAGAAAACTAAACTTTTTAGTTACTTTTTAATTAACTCCAACCATTCTCAGCATGTCTTTAGACTGTGGGGGGAAACTGGAGTGCCTGGAGGAAACCCCAGAACGACATGGGGAAAACATGCAAACTCCACCCACGTATAACCCAGGCAGAGACTTGAACCCAGATCCCAGAGGTGTGAGGTAACAGTGCTAACCACTGCACCACCATGTCACCCCCGTCTCCTTTTTTTCAGAACAATTTTGCAAACTTGCATGCATCCATTTTCACACACACACACACACGCACACATAGCTGGTAAAAGATGATGGTGTCAGTATATTCGCAAATATCCTTACAAGCATTTGTATCCTTACAAGGCAATGAATACTTTGACCTTGATTAGCTATTCATTTGGGCTTATAAGGGCAAACATGACCAGTGGACAGGCCTTCTTTGCTGATTTTAGATCCAGTTCTAGTACAGTTTAATTCTGTCACAACGATTTGATCATAAAATGAATTTACGCAGAGTTTAGGTTTTTATTTCTGATTCAGACTGAAATTTCTTCCACACCACTTTACACCACAAGAGGCCAGTGCAACCAAGTTAAACTACTGTATCCAAAACAATTCTCTCCATTATATATATATATATATATATATATGTGGGTGTGTGTATGTATATATATGGGTGTGTGTATGTTCTCACAAAAGCTGATGTAAGAGGTGATGATGTCAGTATCATCAATCTCCCATGATGGAGACATGTAGCTATATAAAGGTTTACTTGTACTATTCTCTTTGTTTTATAATAATTATGTATAAAGACATCATAACTATAAAATAACAAATATGGAATTATGCACTGACCAAAAAAGTATTAGACAAAAAAAGTTTGTTGGGGGGGTGGGTAGCTCTCTGGGTTGGGAAGGTTGCTGGTTCAAGTCCCATAATCAGCAGAGTGATGCCATCATTGGGCCTTTGAGAAAGACCCTCAACCCCAGTTGCTCTAGGGACTGGATGCTTCCCCAGCTCTCGTGGAGGAGGTCGCACATCTGCTGAGCTGTAATTGGCCACTTTTCTTTCACTCTTTGGTCAAACTTGTCCAAAAAAATTTCTACCATGTTTAGGTCAGCTGACCAGCTGACCATGTGATGCAACACATGTGATTTGACAGGCACGCGCACGCACACACGCACACAAATAATGTTCACATGTTTTTGTTATTATTATCTTAAACATTACCTAATCATTTACAAAACCTGAATAAGACATTTAGAAGCCTGCAGTTCATGATGAACAAATCATTCACATATTCTTAATAAGACATTGATAAGCATTTAGTTAAGAGCTAAATAATCATTTGCTAACATTAAAATTAAAGAAAGTAGAAACCTATTTGCATAAATATTTAAACCTCTGTGCATGTTTCTGAGTTCCAGATTTAGGCAGATGCCAATTTATCCACAAATGATAGAGGTGCCACTTATTTGAGCATAACTGATCAGAATTTGATATTACCTATGATTGAGTAGTTAAAGCAAATATCTCCTACTGATATAAAATTACTTTCTAAGGGTCATTATCCAGGTTGTGAAATAAAATAGAAAATCTAGACTAAAGAGACAATGTAATAAAGATCAAAGTATCTGAGACCATTCCTCTTTACAGAATCTCTTCAAATCATACAAGTCCTCTCTTGTTCACTCTCCTCAGTGGGGTTAAGATCAGGGGACTGAGACGGCCATGGCAGTAGCTTGATTCTATGGTCAGCTAACCATTTTTATGTTGATATACATAATTTAAACCCCTTAAAAACATAGGTTATGTATATATTAAATTGGTCTCCACAATGTAATATATACATAACTCACATACACACACACACACACATACTCAGGTTTGTAATTATATCTTTGCGGGTACTATCCATTTACTTCTATTGGGAAAACTCTAATCCCAACCTAATACCCAGCCCTAACCATAGCCACAAGTATCCACACAAAATATGAGAGTTTTGACACTTTGGTTTTTCATTGCATTCAAGGTTATTTGTAGGGATTTGAAAAATCCAAAGAAGGAGATCGCGGATTCAAGTAGCAGAAATGAATTTCCTTTCAAAGTGTCTCGGCTCAGCCTTAGAGATGTGGTGAGGAGTTTAGATATTCAAGAGGGACTCAAAGTAGAGCCACTGCAACTCTGCATCGAAAGGAGCTAGTTGAGGTAGTTTGGACATCTATCTAAGATGCCTCCTGGATGACTGTCTGGGGAGGTGTTTTGGGCACGTCCAACTGGGAGGAGGCCGCGGGGAATGCTGGAGAGATTATTTCTCTCAGCTGGGCTGGAAATGCCTTAAAATTTCCCCCAGAGGAGGTGGCTGCTCAAGCTACTCCCTCCACGACTTGCAGAAAATGAAAAATCAATTAAATCAGAATTCACGATTCAGGAATGAAATCTCTGGTAGGGAAGGAGCCTGAGCTGGGGCACGAGGTTGTGAGGTTCCAACCAGATATAGTCGGGCTCACCTTGATGCATGACTTGGGCTCTGGAACCAGTCTCCATGAGGGGAATTGGACCCTTTTCCACTCTGAAGTTGCTCGCGGTGAAAGGTGCCAAGCATGGGTGGGCAATACTTATTGCCCCCTGGCTGGGTGACTGTACATTGGGGTTTATCACGGTGGACGAGAGGGTAGACTCCCTTCACCTTCTGGTAGGAGGACGGGTCCTAACTGAGTCCTTGGAAGGGGTGTTGGAGGGTGCTTCTCCTGGGGACTCTCTTGTTCTGCTGGGGGACTTCAATGCTCATGTGGGCAATGACAGTGAGACCTGGAGGGCTGTGATTGGGTGGAACAGCCTCCTCGAGTGGTGTTTTGTTATTGGAATTCTGTGCTTGTCGCAAATTGTCCATAATGAACACACATGTTCAAACATAAGGGTGTCCGTATGTGCACTTGGCACCAGGACACCCTAGGCTGCAGTTCGATGATCAACTTTGTGGTCATGTCATCATACTAGTGGCCAAATGTATTGCACACTTGGGTGAGGAGAGGGGTGGAGCTGTCAACCGATCACCACTTAGTGGTGGGTTGGCTTCACTGGTGGGGGAGGAAGCCAGTCAGGCCTGGAAGGCCCAAGCGTATAGTGAGGGTCTACTAAGAACGTCTGACAGAATCCCCTGTCAGAAGGAGTTTCAATTCCTACTTCCAGCAGAACTTTGCCCATGTCCCAGGGGAGGCTATGTTGTGCGCCTCCATTATGGAGGCGGCTGACCAAAGCTGTGGCCGTATGGCCGTCGGTGCCTGTCACGGCGGCAATCCCTGAATCCGCTGATGGACACCGGCGGTGATGGATGCTGTCAAGCTGAAGAATAGAGTCCTATTGGGCCTTTTTGGCCTGTGGGAATCCAGAAGCAGCTGATGAGTACCGGGGAGCCAAGTGGAACGCAACTTTGGCGGTCGCTGAGGCAAAAACTCTGGTGTGGGAGGAGTTTGGCAAGGCCATGGAGAACGACTTCTGCATGGCTTCAAGAAGATTCTGCGCCAACAAACTCAGTGGAAGGAATACTTCAAAGACCTCCTCAATTCCACTGACAAGCTTTCCAATGAGGAAGCAGAGTTTGAGGACTTAGGGTTGGACTCCCCTATCTCTAGGGCAGAGGTCACCTCAGTGCTCCTCAGTAGCTGGGGCCCCGGGGTTAGATAATATCTGTGCAGAGATTCTCAAGGCTCTGGTTGTTGCAGGGCTGTCTTGCTTACGTACCGGGAGCAACTCATTGGGGGCAATGTTGACATTTAACTGATATTATTACAATTTAGAATGATATTCAAGGTGGGAGTCCAGTCAAAGTCAGCAGCGTGCCAGGAGAAATCTTGAAACAGCTGTGTGGGATGGTGTGATATGACTGATCTCCCAGAATGCCGCGGGAAAGCAATGGAACATGGTCCAACCCAATGTTGTTTTGCCACCCACCCAATTTATAGTTTATAAATGGTGCTGTTCAAAACCTGTCAAAAGAACAACCAATTATTGCATTATACATTGTTAAATAATCAAAACTAAGAATGCATTTCATTACATTCCCGCTTTCCATCTGACATAGCAGCTGAAATGTTTCTAAGAAGTAGTGATGGTCTGAGGATGAAGGAATCGTGACGAAACCCCTGTGTACCTTGAGCACTATACTTGGTTAACCTTCAGACCTATGGATGAGCTAGCTGCTGTTTGAGCCCCCTCAGCCTGACATCACATACAGCAGGATTACGGCTTGGCCAGTCTTCCTAATTTATTAAACCTCACAGTTATCTAATTCATATTAGTGTGATCTACTCCATTGATATTATCTTCATAAGGCCATCTATCTGTCTGCAACAGTTGACTGCAAGAGGAAACCACAGAACCTGCAGGAAAAGTATGGAACATAGGGAGGATACATATGTATATTACACACACAGACACAGACACAGGTGGTGTGATTCGACCCCTAAAACGGAGGCCATTTTGCCATCCAGTCCTAAATTACCTTAGACGTATAAGTCAGTTCTGAAAATATTTTAAGGGGTTGGTACCTAATGGGAATGCTGGTAGGGGGTCTGGTTGTAAAATATTGTACACCCAGGGCGAGTAAGGTATAGCGAGCATCTAAGGTCTAGGAGACTTGTTTGCTGGAACAGAACACACTCTTTATTGAAGTCCTTAGCAGGATTGTAATATTGAACGAGCACTGAAACCAAATACACACACACGTACATCCACACAACCGCTCGCAAGAAATGCCAGCGCTAGAATGGGTTATTGACCAGCACACATACTATGTCCGGTGGTAACATGTTTTATTGGGATAATAACGTTCAATGAATGTACAGGCCATGCATCCAGCACCGATAAAATAGCATACAAACCTTAAGTTAAGTATTGAAATTTTAAGTACGGTGTCTCATAGTGAACAAAAGCAATAAGGTTAATTAATAAAACTTGGTAATCTACCCTGGTATTGCCAGTATTCATATGGTTATTGTTTCCATCCTTAAAATAAAAGTACAGTATGTTCATGTTCCTATAACCTGTACTTCAAACCATGCATAACACGTATGAGTTTGCATCAAATGTTACAATGCCCTGGAGTATAAAGGGCAATTATTTCTTATATTATTTTTCAGCACAAGACTATACTGGCCAAGCGATTGAAAGACACACTGACATTATCTGCCCACTGTAAAAACAAAAAAAGAAATTCGAAGCAGACATGCCCTTCGCGCCTAAATGTTATTTCAGCGAACTACAGTAAGCAGTGGTCTGTGAGTTATGACGCATATTCCTCTTTTTGCGACGCATATATATTTCGTCACGCACAAACCCTCCCTAACACTGTTAGGTCGAGGGTATTTCCATAAGGAGGGGTTGGACTCCAGAGAGGCAGGGCTGGAGCTGGGCTTGCTCACTTGCGGTGAAGCGGCAGCATGCTCACAGGTAGGAATTCTAGTTATCTTTACGCTGCCTGTGATGTCTGAATTGCGGAAAGTCACTTTGAACTCAACCGCTTGTGCTACAGTATTGCCCAGATGCTCGCGTCACGGCTTTGGTTTAAATTCAGGCATTTATAAATTGTAGATTTCAGCTGTCGATGGTTTGATTGGTACTTCAGCATTGGTGCGTGGGTTTTTGGTGTGCGTGGTGAAGAAGACTGGTTTCCATCTAATTTTTTCCCCCCGCAAAAGTATAATGGCACGTTTCTTCCGGATAATGTTACTCATGGACGTATTTACTGTTAATGAAAATATCGGAACTAACTTGGGAAAAATACCCCCCGGGAGGTAAATAAAAGATAAGGCTATCTTCTTAATTGCTAGTAAAGTCTTTTAAGCGATTGCTTGGGTTGAACAGTGGATGACGGTTTGCAATAATATACATGAGATAAGAGGTGATAATGGATTACTTAATTCTCCGCTTTCTGTTACCCATTAAATCAAAATCCCATCAGTCAGTTTGAGCCCATTATTGTACATATTTGCTTTTTCCTAATAAAGTTGAGCAGTCATTATGTGATAGTTAAGTGTTCAATATGGGAATTAAAATCCGCCATATTTTAATGTATTGTGGCTGTTCATTAGCATATTAAATTTTACAATAAATTTTACAATAAACTTTGCATATTAAGCTATATGCCCATATCTATGAAAATACATGCATTATATATATGCACTAGAAAATTAGATCGTTAACATTAGGGTATTGAGAAACAGATACACTATACTGGCCAAGCTTACATAGGCCTATTAATCGAATTATATCCACCTATATTAGAGAGAAACAGGCTCATTTATTAAATTAATGCGAAATATATATACCTCTTTTTTGGGTATT
>JABFEB020000020.1:8324969-8339308 GCA_019775895.2 Stomatorhinus ivindoensis | reverse complement strand
GTCCCATCATCCAGGTGGGGGCTACACAGTGGTGGTGGCTGAAGTGGCTCCCCATTGGTTCTGTAAACTGCTTTGGGAGGATTGAAAAGTATATTTATTTATAGTGGAAAGTGTGGCCCACTTCCAGTTTCTTGTGGTTTATTTGACATAAGACTTTTCCTGGACACTGAACACCCACCACTTTGTGAAGAAGATCCACCAATGTCTCTTTATAATAAGAAAACTACAAAATGGTTCAGCCCCTGATCAGCTTTTACCACTGCACTGCTGAGGGCAACTTAAGTTATTGCACTAGAATGGGCATTCTGGTTGCCCTGCTGACAAGCAAATAAACCTACAGCAGGTGGTAAAGACAACATGGTGCATCTTTGGTGTGAAACTGCCATACCTGGAAGAAAATAATGTTAACCGCTACTACAAGGACACCCTCGGAATCACCAAAGACTGGCCCCACCTCAGGTATTGCTTATATGCGATTTTACCATCAGGCAAATAGGTAAGATAAGGTGAAGTGATTAGTCTTTGTTGACACACCACAGCACACAGTGCATAATGATATGTGGCATCATGACATAGCAGGGGGCAGCTAATTTAGCAGCCAGGGAGCAATACCTTGCTGGTCAGGGATTCAAACCAACAATCTTCTGACCACTAGTGTGCTTCCCTAACCATTAGGCTCCTCGTACCTGTTCTATTTCTGAGTGATGAGACCCACTCTTTGCACCACTTTATTGTGTTGCACTGTTACCTTTTTGCACTGTTCCACAAATACTGTGCATATACTTCTGTTCTCATGCTTCATTGAATATTGTGTATTTCTAAGTGTACAGTATGTTCATGTCTTTATTTATCACCCCGTCTATATATATATATATATATATATATATATATTGTACTGCTGCCTGGATGCTGCTAATTGATATTTCACTGCTCTTTGTGTTGATCTTACCTTATCCATCTTTTCTTAATTGCACAGCTGAATACCAGTGCCTTCCTCTTCCATCATCATCATCCTCAACAAGTTAGGAGCTGCATGGAAATGTATGTGTGCTTTCATGAGCAAGCACACATTACTTGATTTGTTTTTTAATCTCCTTCAGCAATCGAGAAAAGGTTGAAATTCTTTGAAATTTAAGTTTTGTTTTTTTTTTACTTCATGCCTTACGTGAAAAATTGAAGGGAAATGCAGAGCGAGCAGTTCTCTGTCTGTACTGTTATACCACCATGACATTTGCGTAGCAGAAGGCTAATGCGAGGGACACTAAGGTAGGTTCTGAAATCACGATTTATCACAGTTAACAGGAATCACAAGGATGTATTACTTAAAAAGAAAAACAGAAAAAAATAAAACAAGCGTTTGCACGGGGTGAATATCTAGAGCAGAAAAAAATAATATTTGTAATCCTTGATTCATCCATTTTCCATAACTGTTTACCCAGCACACAGACAAAGTGTGTGAAGCCATTTCCAAGAATGACACACCCTGGGTCAGATGATTGCCCATTCGCAATTTAAGGACATCAATATTTAGTGACACTATATTTATGACTTTGGACTTTTGCAGGAAACCCACGGGGATCTTTACTGGATTTCCTTACACGAAAACGGTTTTTATTTTACAGGAACTCCTCATACTTTATTTGTTCTCCTAATTGGTACTATCATCATAACCAAAGACCCTGAGGGACCACATATGTGATCATTTAAATTGTGAAAATGTACAATCAGATCATTCAGACGTAAATCCATCGACGGCATGCGTTGTAGTATACAGAAATACAAACCCATCTTTCCTTTTTCATTCTGGAGTCTTTGTAGAAGCTTGGGATTATCGCATCAATAACTATTCCAACCATATATTGCAGGTAGTGTTAGCATAGAGGGTATGGATATGGACGATAGTAGTAATTGTCTGAATTGTTATGAGTTACATCATCACTTAGTGTTGCAGGTCGGGACACGTACAACACTAAATCATTCTGTCTAATTGCACATTTCCTGGCCTGATGTGTTGATTGGCATGTCCCCTGTCAGCGGGAGCTGGTACTGTCAGACCGTACACACCTCTTTCTGTGTCTGTGGTGCAGATGTGGTCAGATGTTTAACCTAGAAGGATTTACTCAGGATATCTGAAAGTATATCATTACTAAAAAAGTGCTATACAGAAATTGAGATTTCTTCCTACGTTGAGTTGAAACTCACATTACATGGTTTATTGCCCTCATTTTCGTAACTGAAGACCTTCCGGTTCCTGCTGTATGCTTGGTACCGGCTTATAGGGAATGCGCAGTTTACACTATGCAGCAGTCAGTGAGAACCATGCGCAAGGGAATTGATTAGAGAAGTTCCCTTTCCCATGATTTGAATTTCCAGTGCATGTAACATATGAAGAACAAGATAAATTGCCGCTCCATGTTGGCAAGCTTTTGGTGAGCAAATTAAAGAAGAGCTCGTGAGCTTAACCTCTCCTTTTCTATGAAAACAGCTCTCTAACTCAGCTCAGCTCATGCCAGTGTTACAACTGGGCATGGATGATGGTCCACGATGCAGCTTTTGAGCTCAGGGAACTTTATTTTAAAACTCAACTCAAAATATTCTGGAACGAAACAAACCAGGCAGGAAATACAAGAACAGTATAGCAGCACAGACATTTTTTTCCTGTGTCTGTTATATAAATATGTGTGCATTTGTGCTGTGCATTTTAATCATTATACCGTGAAAGAAGCATAAATTATTCACATAAAGGTTAAAATATGCGTGGCAATTTCTTGTCATAGCAGCACAAATGCTCATAATATAAATACAGATTTATGTTGCCATGACAATTGCTCCATATGGCAAAAGGGTACTTGCATACAAGTTATGTGCAGCCCTGCCCAGGGGAAGGCATTGAAATGTCAATTGCTGGGGGGGGGGGGGTCACAACACCATGAACAATATGGAGACTGGGGAGTCACAACAGAATAAGTCTGAGAACCACTTTTTGTCACGCTTTGCACAGGTGGAAAACAGCTCTATGAGTGGGGATAAACCTAGGGGAGCACAGGGAGTAGAACGGGATGACTACTGACACCTGCTGGCGAAACAGGGAATAAATCAACAAACAGAACTGGACAACACATGGACCTTTCCTGACAGCCAGACTCTGGATCTGTGGAGATCGGGGGATGGAGGAGGAACATCACAGAGAACAGCTGTCATGTAATTACAGACGGCTTGTCTGTGTTTGCCTCCAGTCTTTGTGTTGGCTCTGAACACAGAGAATCCAGGACACTTTATCACCTAAGGTTTTGCCAAGGGTCCGGTTATGATTAAATAGTTCCTCTGTAAATTAGTGGACCAATTTGCCAGCTGTGAGCTACGGGTCACAGATTGTATAATAGCCCTGCTCTGCATGTTCCAGCTATACATCAGAATTGTGTTCCCTCACATATTTTCCTAAGGAGAACATTGTGTCCACTGGGAAAAGTCGTAACGATATAATACAGATGGGGCCCCTATGTTTCCACGTTCCCAGTCCACATACACCCCACACCCCATTTTTACCCTATGGTGTGAGCAAGGTTTTTAGGTCTTACCGCGAGATCGGAACCAGCTGTTAGTCAAAGGGAACCGAAATGACATTTTAGCTGTTGACATGATTACAAGCTGATTACTCTCCACCTAGTTAACCGTGCTAATTTTTACTGTACAAATGTTATCAGTGTTGGTTGGTGCAGATGGAGGACAATACACATCTAGTACTTTGGAACCAAAATGGTACACTTTGGAAATATAAAGGCCTGTTTGAATCATGGAAGTCTGTTCTTATTACTATTCATTCATTAATAAACATTATTATGTTGAACATGTGATTATTCTCAGAGTCTGAGGCATTCAGCCTGAAGTCTTGAATGAATCTGAATGAGCCTTTAATGACTTGTTTAACTCATATATTTTATCATCCATGCTCTCAGTTTGAGAACTCTCAGACAGATTAGGTCTCTGAGCTAAGCCCTAGATATTTTAAGATCCTAGCAACGCCTCTGATTATGCTTTATATTATTACAAAACGTAGAGCAGAATTTGTGCCACTGCAATTTCTACCAAAAAGTGGTAGCTGCATTGTTATTTATTGCTAAATATATCATGCATCAAAAATAAGGGTTTATCTGTATGCGCTGTGTTTAAGCCCATGCACATTTTCAGGGATTGTGACAGCAGAACAGGAACAAACATGGACACAGGGATAAACTGTGTTGTAATCTCTACATAGCAACCATGGTGTCATGCAGTATATATTACCTATTTATTTTTTACTTGTTTAAAGAACAAAGTACATCCGCAGACGAGCCATGTTTTATGTATTAAGATGGGTTTCCAACATGAAAATGATGGAGCTTTAGTCGTGTTTATTTGTACTTATCCTTGTCACTTATGTTAACCTTGTGGTTTTTCCTCTAGCTTAAGCTCATTTGAGTGCAGAACTGTGGCCAAAAACCCATGAAAATAAACTGAATAGGACAATGGCTATTATCTTACATTGGAGCTTTTCAGAGTATATCAATAGATATATGCACATGCTAAGTGTACAGCTATCACTTGCTATCTTAGTCCTAAGAACAGGCACATTTTGTTTGCTTTGTTGTATCATAATTATCAGTTAATATACTATAAAATGCTGATAATTTGTGCATTTTTGTTTGCTGTATGCATTTCACAGGAACTTTGGGAATCCATAAGATGTGGATCTACCGCTGAATCCTGATGAGGTGCCTATAATTAATTCCTAAGTTTAAGAGGGTGACAGTCAACCAAAATACATTGCAGTCAGTATTCTCTTTTGGTAAACTGTGAAAGGTTTATTTATTTAATGGTTAGCTCAGTGGCACTTAGGGTCTGATGGTTGAACCTAAGTGTTACGACCGGCTGCCGGTCGGGCGTGCAGGGAGCAGGCAAAAGGCAATGGGGTAATCCAAACAGGGTTTATTCCTCAAACGGCGGGCAGACATAGGAACGTCACGATACATCACAATGACACGTCTCGGGAAAGGGACTTCAGATGCGGGCTAAATACAAGATACAATCAGGTAAGAATGGACAACAGCTGGTTTCCATTAGGATCGAACACGGGGTAACGAGGGGGGCGTGGCACACACGAGGCTCGGACGGGCGGGTCATGACACCGAGGGATACCAGCTGACACTTTCCTAATAGCTTCTCTAAAGACACAAGCAAGTTCTCCACCAGCCTCATGCTGGTCCACGGAAGAAAAGCAAAACCAAAAAATTTCATCATAGTTATCGTCAACGACCTTTATTTTCAGGCTAAAACAAAATGATAGCTAAATAAAAATTATTTCTCGAGGCCTAAGACTATGACGAAGCGTATTGACAATTTTGTCAACGAATAAAACCAAGACGAAAATGTTTGCCTGAGACGAGATCCAACCAGAACTAATGTAATTCGCATGAGGCAGGGGTCCATCCATCCATCCATTTAGAGAGGTCCAGTTAGAGATATTTCTTGAAGCAAAGGTCCGGAAGATCACAATGAATGTTGCATGTAATCAATACCTGACTCTCAAATCTAATTCAGTACAATTCTCACGCTTTTTAACAATATTTTTTGTCACGTGACATACGACTGAACATATATGTATGACTGCCGATATTTATAATGTTTTCTCATTCACTAAATAAAAGTGGGGCTGCATTTCAAAATAAGAGAAAATAAATAAAATGAACATGAAATCACCAATAAACCACATCTACAAATATTTATTTTAATATTTCTATTTTAATATTCAGAGAGAGCAGGCCTGGTGGCATTATAGCCTAGGCACTTTGAAGTGTTTTTATTTTTGCACTAATGGCACTACTGACTTTATAATATTCAGTTTCTGGGTAAACATTTGTTTGTGTTTCAAATAAGAGGGAAATGTGAGTCTTTGTGTACTGCACAGTCAGACCTTAATACCATTCCTTAACATTGGTTTCATTTAATATTGTTGAACATAATGACTTTCAGAAATTGAAGGGAAACTGTAAACATAACACTGCACTTTTAATTTTAGTCGACTAAATGAACTGTAGTTTTAATCGACTGTAATCTTACGATATTTATTCAACTAAAACTAGACTAAAACTAAAATAATTTAGATGAATAAATTATGGCTGAAACTGAATTACATTTTTGTCAAAAGACTTTGAATAAAAGTATGAAACTTTGCTGTCAAAATTAACACTGGATAAAAGACATATGCCTTTTAAATATATTGCATGGTGAAATAAAAACATTTCATTATGAAGTACCTACCCATGACCCTGACCAGGAAAAGCAGGCAATGGATGATTGGATGGATGGATTGATGATGTACCTACATCCCTGCATAGAATTCAGTTATGCAATTAGATAGTGATGTGTGACCAGACAGAATGCTTTTTGGAGTCTACTCAACAGCCGCATCATCATAATGAAGTGTCTCCTTAACATTTAAACGTTAAACTAGTTAGTTACTGAGGGAGCGACTGAAAAAATGATGTTAGAATTTTCAAAGATGTTCAATGCTAATAATCCAAGGGAAATTACTGGACAGCATCATGTGCAGGAGGGTGTGGCGAGCAATAGTTCCTCATGCACCTGGGGCTGTAGAAGAATATAAAACAGTTGGGGCTTTCCAGGAGAACGAAATCCCTAGAGATCCCAGAGAGGAAATCCTGACAGGGATACAGCACGGCTGGAATCATCCCAAAGACCCAATAAACCTGCTGTCTGCCCAGGGTTTGGTTTGGGGCTTCAGTTCCCACCTCTGCAGTTCTATGCTTAGACTTCCTAAGACTCACGGTCTCCATATTGCTCATGGTGTGTGGTAGGGCTATCACTTAAAAAAAATCAAGTTGCTTTCAAATGAATTTCAATTGTCATGTAATTTGTTTGAATATATTCAAATACCTGTGACAGTAAAGTTACATGGTGTACACTGCCCCCCTAGTTTAATGCTTAAAGCACACTTTGCAGGACATGTCTGTATTATTTAGCTTTATCCTTGCCATCAGGTGTAGTGGGATCACAACAAATATTTCCCCACCCTGACCTTTTAGGGGGTCCATAGATGACAAACAATGCAATTATAACAAATGGTCTAACGTGCTTTTAGGCTACAGTGAGAGACTAAAATTCATATGGATTAATTATTAGTTTGAATTCGAATTTTTCACATCATGTTTGAACATTGGTTAACAAGTGACAAACCCAGTGTGCGTGAACATTCAGCTTCTAATGAACCAGCATCTTTCGCACAGTGACCTCATGCCCTGTTTTTAGAATTCAGTGATTAATTGTCATTGTTGACACACCACAATGCATTTAACCCAAATGTGACATGAAAGACGGCAGCTAATTCTGCTCCCAGGGAGCAGTACTTGCTCAGGGATTCAATCCCATAAACTTTCAACAACAAGTGCACTTCCCTAACCATTAAGCCACCTCTGCCCACATTCACTAAGGTAGTCTCCAAGCTCACAGTGACCCTGTACTGGGCAAGTGTAGACTAGTGCACACTAGCTAGTAAGAATACGACAGGTTGGAGAAGGATTAATGAGTCAAGAAATATAGAGAAATTTCTGAGGGGGGTGGAAATAATCCCTGTCAGTTGATCGTCTCTCTAATATAGCCATGATCTCCCAACATCCATAGAAAAGATCACTCAAAGTTTAATGGGCTTAGTCACAGTGACTCGCATTCTTTTTGTATAATGTTAACCAATCCCTTACAATGATCTGTAAGATGTTTGGTGAGATGAATGACATTCCTTGTCTGTACATTGTGGGTATAGGCTGGGCTGGACTGGGATTAAAATTGGCCCTGGACTTTGGGGTCCCCACAAGGATTTCTGCCAGCCCGGGGTTCTCTAATATTGTCCAGTACTTGGGATAGTCTGCGCCTGAGAGTCAGCGGCTGTTGTTTCAAGGTCCCTGTAAAGTCGAGGTGGCATTCAGGACCTTGAGCTACGTCACCTTTTAAATTTATGAAGTGCGATGCGTGCAGATGGCCGAGCTAAAAGAGCAACTGCATGTTATGTAATGTTGTCTCAGTCACCATTACTCAAACAGCTCACGCTGAACAAACAGAAAGATTCTTGTGGCTCTCCATGTACCTGCAGGTTCCTCTCCAGAAGGACTACAGGAAGACATTCAGAAGCCTAGGTCTTCAGGGCAGAAAGGAGCTCCTTATCATGCAATATTAAAACCATATTTATCGAAATCTACAGTATACATATTTAACAGGTATAGATGTAAATTGAGGTACGTATAATCTTGGTAATGAACTATAAAAGGTCTGCACTAGCATACAGAGACGAATGATCTGCTTTGCCCATGCCGTACCAGCCATTGCAATTTAAATCAGATCACATGGTTGTGGAACAGAACAAACACACACAATAGCTCGGGGGCTAAAGAAGGGATTTGGCTACCACTCATTCACACTGTGACTTACCTTCGAGTTCATCTTTGGTTGGAATACTGGACTTTTATGTGCTCTATATAGTATTTGTCAAGGGACATGTGGGGGAGCAGGAGAGCCAACGGACGAAAAACCATGTCTGCACCTACTACTGAGGACACTGAGGTCCGGCTTTCAGTATTTTTTCTGCAGCTCCAGTAACCACGATCCATTACAGGGCGAGTAGAAAGGGCTCCCGCTTTTGACTTCCATATTTTAAAAATCCTGGCTACGACCGTGGCCAAAATGCAAGGCTACGTTTATAATATAGAGACTTTACACTCTAAAACTTCTATTTTATTTACTCACTTGAAAGTTTGTGATTCCTAAAACATCTAAAGTTGTTTTTCCAAATGAGTTTGAATGAGCTCTGAGTGTGTGGAGTTTATATGTTTCCCCTTTGTTTGCATTGTGTGTTGTGTTATCACGATTATCTCTAAATTGTCATTTGTGGCTAGAAATAGCACATAGAACCCAGATTCAAGCTCTGCGATTCGTTGTATATCACCTTTGGACACTGGTGCTTTGGTTGTTCATGGTAACATAAATCCCGACTTGTTAGCCCATCCTGTGGTCCCAGTGCCCCAGTGCGATGACAGAGATACTCCACGGTCCTTCAGGTGAGACGTAAAACTGAGGTCCTCTCACTCTGAGGAAATAAAAGATCCCTGGGCAAGAGAATGGTTGGTATGAGAGGCCATAGCTAAATTTCTCACTGTGGCCCCTTATAATCTGGCCTCCTGTCATCCCCTATATCTTACTGGTGATCCCTCTCGGACCCCTTCACCACCTTAGCTACAGTGTGGTGAGCCTCCTGGTGCAGAATCATCCAGGTGGGGTCTACACAGTGGTGATGGTTGAACTAGCTTCCCATTCGCTCTATAAAGCACTTTGGGTGTCTTGAAAGGAGATATGTAAATGTAACATTCATTGATTAAGAGGCCAAAAGTTTTCAGAATCTGAAAAGAAACAGGTCTGTGTTATTGCACCTATATAAAATAAACCTAAGATAAGAACAAACAAATATTTCTCTGTTGTTATGGATATGTTGTGCTGAAGGTCAGATTTTTCCCCAATTACAGTTATTCTATTTATGCTCCTGTTTTATTGCTATAATATATTGCTCCAGTGTATTGCTTTTCGCCATCATGATTCCGTAAAATGTTCCTGATTCTCAGATTTCAAGGTTCCCAGTTCCGTATATCCTAAGCTGCAAACATTGTGAAGGCCTCAGTCTTGGAATGGCAGGCCCTGGAAAGGGGCCAGCTGAACAGCTGAACACCTACTCACCTGCCAATGTCTGGACACCTAACTGGATCATTGGGTAGCATGCCAAGGAGTTCTGGAACTTCAGTTGACCTTGGAACCCCCAGAGAGCTTTTCCACTGCTAGTTCAACCTAAGGGGTTCTTTGTTTCTCTCTTCTGCTGCTTCCATAGTGTTCTGTGTTGGTCTGTATCTGTATATGTATATCTATGAACGGCGCTGTGTTGGCAAGTACATTTTATACAAATAAATTGAAACTGAAAATGAAAAACCTTAGGAGATATTGTAACTAAACCCAAAGAATCAATATTAATATTTTCTATGATTGATTTAAAATATTTCTCCAGCCTTTAATCGTGATCCTTTTTATTTGTGCATCAAATATACCTGCCTTTCACATGAGCCTTCTTAATGGTAAGCACAAAGCAGGACTGAGGCATTAAAGAGCAGGAGTTTAAAGAATATTAGCTTAGTGCGTCAGCACAAATAAGCAAGTCATCAGCATATGAAAGGATGGATTGTCTCCCATTGGTCTCTCATAAGAGTTCCCTTGCATCTCCATGACAACATAGTCAAATTACATGGGAAACCATGGAAATTCTGCCTTTCATCTGGGTGATTCTTTTATCTAGAGACACCCAAATGAGTTAGTGTTCCTTTTTCATTATATTCAAAACCCCTGCTTATCTTTCATTCTACCTACACCAGTGTGGAAAAGACGGGAAGAGAAATGGAAATTAGAATTACTGATAGTTTCATTGCATTTCAATTTGCCAGATTTTGCTCTTCTGGTAATGCAGAGAACCATCTGTTTTTGATTTCGTATAATCTTACAGTGAGCTTGGAAGCCTTTCCTTTCATTTAATGAAACCGACTGGTTCATACCTCATAAAGAATCAATCTCTTAATGTGTTTTTCTAGACCTGAAAAATAATCTAGTAGGGTGTGCTACTTAAAGCTGTCTGCATAATATGAACACTGTAATTTTTGCATCAAATGCCATCAAGGGCTTTGACGACATGGGAAGTGTAATGATGAGGCAGTTTGTTCACGCTGCCCAGTTTTGTGTTAAGGGAGCTTCTGTTTCTGCCTTAAATTAAGCCCAGATAGAATAAATGGTGTTTTCACTGCAGATGCTGTGTGTGTATTGTCGTACAGACTTCTCCGGACTAGCTGACTGCAACTTTGCTAACAGTGTCATGTGATGCTGCGTATGTGCATTTAATAATGACCCTGACTGATTGCAAACTATTTCCTCGTTCTCTGTTCCAGACTATAAGGTAAAGTGCAGGATTAACGGGCCATAAAAGTAATATGGGACAAGCACAGTAAGTGGATGATGGGTTTATTACAAAGAAGATGAAGTCGTCTAGGCCTTATATAGCCAAAGGAAACTGCCCTTTATTATGTGAGCAGGACTGCTGAGTTTGCCAGTGGTTCTTCTTGGCTGTTCATGCACCATATGAACATTTCTACTCATATAAAAACTCATCTTGAGTAAATGTTAACCAGCCACTCTTTGGCCTGAGAAAAGGGACACCAGTCTGTCAACTTTTTAAGCTATACTTGATAAACATGGCTAATCGATTGGACTTCAGTATATGCTTCTGTGAAGAAATATTTTAGAATTATTTTATTTGCTACACTTGCCAGATCAAATTTACAAAATAATCTAGAGTTTCAGGTGCTTTTTTGCACGCATGCTGAGTGTATAGGGGAAATTTTATTTAGGGAAAGAGGAAGACATCTTTAATGAAACAACTGCTCAGTATAATATAAAAATTTCAGTAAAACTTTGCCTTTAATTCTGTGCCTTATCACAGAGGTATAGTTATGCTTTCTTAAAATTCATAAACATGTTTATACTTTCTTTAATGGAGTAATATATTATTTCGTAGTAATTCTTTAGTCCTTAAATATTGCTGTTCAGGTCAAGTAGTGTTTCATTGTCATCCTTTAATTTTAAAAATCGTACTTTTCAATGTTGTCAAGATTTATTAAGTTATCAGCTTGATTCTTTAGGGCGGAGTTGGATAAGTTTAGCAAGCTGGAGGTGTGTGGAGATGACAGGAGGTCATGCTACATCTAAGTCAGGATATCTTTGGGCTTTATAGAGGTGTTAGGTGTACAGAGGCCTTGAGACCCAGTTGGTTCATTTCCAGCTGGCTCACTGGATCCAGTGACACATCGTGGCTGCACATGTAGCAACTGACCCACTTTAGAGCCTACATGCTAAACAGTGATGAATAGCCTGCACACACACATGCACCTACACACACAGTAAACCAGGGCCACTTATCTCCTCCCTGTAGGGGGCAGTTAGCATGCCTGTCTATCGTACTGAACCCCTGTACCACGTTTGTGAGCTGAACCATCCTGCACTGGTTCCATTTGAATTCGCTGACCATCTACTCCTAAAAACCAAGTATTTCACGGCTGCATTGAACAATTTCACACACAGGCACAAAACCTTCATTCCTAAAACCGGTGAAGACCCAGATATTTGCTGATGCCCTTATTTTTTCAGTTTATAAATTTTTGTTTTCCTAGTAGAAACAATATATTTAATTTGTAGTGTAATAACATCACATTATAGAGCCTTAAAAACAATAAAAACCAGTTTATAGCAAAGTAGTAGCTTACAATTTATATGCAGACTTTTATGTCACCATATAATATGCTGGTACTCGATCCAAGATGCATCTTTATTTGTGCACAAGAAGATATATGAATCGTGTTCAGACCACGTTTTAAGTGCCGCAGCTCCCCCTGCAGGAAACAATAAGTAACAATCATGCCTGAGTCGCAGCAGCATCCAAATACATTTTGTGCACAGCACTTTATAAGGCATGGGTGGTGTTGTGGGTAACACTGTCGCTTCATAACCAACCTTTGTTTTGTGTATGTAGTCTATGGTGTGTCTAAACTGCCTATAGCATGTGAGTCCAGCAATTGACATTGTGTACAGGATATATGATTAGAAATTTCTCTGTTGTGAACCTTACAGTGTGTATCAAAGGTCCAAGTTTTTTGGTCTTGTTTACACTCTACCATTTACATCTGTGTATTTCATACATCTCCAAGGTGTAACCACTTGTGTTCAGATTCTGTTACTGTCTATGTCACTTTTGCTAGAAGCTCAAAATGGCCTCACGTGCAGTTACTGCGATGCATCAGGACGCATCGCGTTTACACTACAAAATATATGTAGTCAAATGTGTCCTAAACCACCTTAGAAAATACTTAGATTGATTGGAATACAATACATCTTGATGGTTGTTTACACTTGTAATTTAGTGTTGCCCACTTCCGATTGCCCAAGAAACATTTTAAAACCAAATGTAAACAGGGTCATTGTGCTAATCAAGAGTATTATTATGTCAGTTTAAGCAATATAGAGTCAGTTTTCTCTAAGCCAAGTATATCCCATACTGTATTTGGAAAAACACTGGTCTAAAATTGCTGTAATAGCAAATCATTCATATATAACACATGTCACTTAGGCAAATTCTTTGTATGTTTAGCAAAACTTTTGCACTGTAACACAACTGTGTTGTGGAGCATTATTTGTAACACAAATCAGTGTGGATTACAGTCTGCCTGCTTAAATATAGTGTGGGTCAGTGAAAGATTTCACATCGAATCCATGTCTATGTTCTGGTAGATAATGAGGACGCACTGGCCTCTTTGTTAGTTCTCTCTGAACGAACTTCTTGTGGATATTCATGGCAAGTAATGGAGTGCAAGACATAACATGTGGAACACTCTCATTGAAATGAATGAAATAATCATTATGCAGTAACCTGTGTTGAATTAATTGTTACGCTTATAGAATCAGCCAGGATCAGATTCATGTGCCGAAGTCTACATGATACATTTAATTCAGCTGAAAGCTTCTTTAGCTATTACAGGCATTGAAGCACAGAATAGACCCAAACAATAATCTGCTTCTGTTCATTTAAGCTGAAGAAGGGTCCTGCGATATTTTAGAACCTTTTGACCTTCAATTGTCTCAAAAGTACTATTAGACAAAAGGATGTGCATCAGATATTCAAATTCAGCCTCTTCAATGACGATTCTAGATACCCGAAGATTAGACACTACTCAAGAGTAGACTACATCAGTCGTGCTTTCCATTCATGCTGCTATTATCAGTGAAAACCAACATTAAAGTTCCCTGGAAACCCAACCTAGGTAAGCATGTTTGCTAAACACTCGTCTGCATTAGGTATTCTCTAACAACCTTTCTGTCTCCAACACACAGCAAGCAACAAGACAAACACTGGAGCCAGTACTTGGTAAACTTGTTTGCTTATCTTTCCAAGCATTACTCTTCCTCACAAATCTGTGTTTTACTCTGATATTCTGCAAAGTGAGACTGCAGTACTTTTTTCCCTCTGACACATTTTGTTCTTCCAGGCAGAAAAGAGTTTCAACCTGCAGCTCAATATTTAGATTGTGTCTATGACGAATCAGATCACACAACTGTTTACAGAGGTGGAGATTTCAGGTCTAGAAAGTAAAAATCCAAACCAGGATTTTGTTTCAACCAACCAGTTGAGTATAAAGAGTCACGGTCACAGATACTCA
>JABFEB020000020.1:8272799-8290559 GCA_019775895.2 Stomatorhinus ivindoensis | reverse complement strand
CGATCTCGCCCCTCTACCCTTAACCCTCACCCTGCTGCCCCCCCTGTAGCACCACCATGCTGGCCATCGCCCCATCCCCAGCTTGTTACACCCACCTGACAAAAAGGTGCCAAGTTGAGCCATAAACGATTCGCACCTGGAGCTGGGCCCAGCTGAGCTCGCATGTATGTCAAGAGACGTGAGGAGTTCACGGCAGGTGACAGGAGCGTCATGGCGAGATCAGGAGACTCCACAGAAGCTTCTGTTGATAGAGCCACACAATTTGGCCTGTAACAGTTGTTCCCTCTCGCTTGTCCAGATGGCATGCTGCAGTGTGAAGCCCTCCGCAAACGGATGGGTGTTCAGATACACCTTCACAGGGCACCACAGACATCGGCTGTTTGGGTAGATTTCCCTACAGTAAATCCCTTTCTTTAGGTAGAACCAGCTTTTTAATATGGCCATTTTTATACACTTAGTGAGACTTTCATGAATCACTGTAAATTGTGGCCCAAATTGTATCTCCTAAATTTAACTATAGACGGGTAAAAACAACATAGGATAAATACATTTAGAATGACATTCGTGGAGTCGTTTGCCTCTATATGGAAGTGGCACAACCGTTGTGTTAATATTATTCTGTTTTGCAGCTCTGGAGGTTCCTGTCTCGTGTACTAAATGTGAGCAGGCTGTTTTCACCCTTTTGTACATTGACTTCCTGGTAGAGACACTTGTTAGCTGTGAAAAAGTTTGCTTTACTAATGTTGATCATATGATTTTGGGTAAGTTAGGACAGTAAATAAATGAATGAATCATGCACGCTCGCACACACACAGACACACACACAGGTTTGTAATTATATCTTTGTGGGGACTCTCCATTCATTTCTAAGGGAAAAAATAATCCCAACATAACGACCTTAACCATAAGTAACCAAACAAAATACAAGACTTTTGCGATTTTTACTTTTTGATCGCATGTACAGTTCTTTTTGGGGACCTGAAAACGGTCCCCACAATGTAAAAAAAAAAGGTTTTTATTACATTGTTGGGGACATTTGGTCCCCTCAATGTAATACCAACGTAATCCATACACGCATACACACGCACACACACACTCATGTTTGTGACTTTCCATCCATTTCTATGGGAAAAACCCTAATGCCAGTCATGAAACCCTTAACCCCTACCCAGCAAACAAAATACAAGAATTTTGGTATTTTGACTTCTTTTAATTGGATTCAGAGGTTTTTTATTAAATTGGAGTTATCCAAATGCATCTTGAAAAATATCCCCAAAAATAAGGATGTTTCAGGTTGTACTACACTTTGGGGACATTTTGGTCCAGAAATGTGATCTGTGCAAACTCCCCACCACACACACACACACACACACCACAAAATCTCAAATTATCCGGTCCAATTTTCAGAATTCTTTGCCTTGACTAAAATATTGTTTTTGTGTAGGTATCAGTAATTACATTCTTTGCCGGTGCTGTTATTTCCAATTATGATATACTGGGTTGCTCTGGTTTAGCGTATACATAATAAAGCGCGGCTGCAAAAGAAATCTCAAGACTGAAAACCACACAAAAAATGGCTGCGCCACTCTTGAAACATACATTTGTATAAGTGGCTTTCAGTGGGAGGCAATTTAACTATGTTTAATGAGCAAGAAAATACATGTGCTGAGTGCAGTGAATCATTTACATGATAGAATAACCTTCTCAAGTTGGAGAAAAGGAGGTGAAAAAATCAGTGTATTTGCTGTCATGCCTCTGAGTTCTTTATTACCAAGAGGATTAAGCTAAATCACTGAGATGAAAAAACGGCCTCAGAGAAGAAGGGATGAAGGAGCATCTGGATATAATGAATTCCTCTGAGAAAGCGTGCACTTAGAATAGAGCCTAGTCACAAATTAAGTTTGCCATCTCCTCGCTCACACCTGTGAGAAACGTAGGCACCGAATCGACCCCGTGAATATTTAGTAACGTGGGGATAAGCTCAGGAAAAAGAAAAAAGATCTTGGTGAAATTCTCATAGCAGACGGTTTTTGGGTTTGGTTCCTTTAAACGCCGTTCATTTAGGTACGGAAATGCCATTTTGCTGCTTGACCTTACCCCAAACCCTGTTGATGTAATGTTGTAAAACAGACCTCCATGGCAATGACTTTATTTGAGACTTTTGCGGCTCGTTTGTAGGTGCTTCCCTGAAGTCTTACATTGCTAGAACCCCTTTTTTGGCACAGACTCAGCAGGTCTTGCAACTTCCATAATCTAAGTAGCAGGAGACACAAGCCACTGGGACAGACACGAAGCTCCCCCGCAGCAAACGACGCCGTTCCCCGTGTTCTCACCAGCTCAGACAGGCTGTGCGCAGCGTAACCAAGCTCTGCCGTCACTGAAGTAGCCCATGCCTCTTTTAGGGTCAGCCGGACACTTTTAATGTTAGGAAAACAGTAAGTGAGGCCAGCTGTGTTCAGGAAGTTCTATGAATAAGGGGTGATAGGACTGAATGGGGACTTTATAACAGTATTGCAGGTTTAGCATAACTGGGGAAACGGAATGAAGGAAATGGAATGAAGGAAATGTTCGTTCCTTTTGGCAAACGGACAAGAGCCATAAGAAGGAGGACGATTACAAGACCAACAAACTAAGACATAATGGCGGATAGGGCAGGCTGGTGAGCTTTGTATTACTGTAAATTGGACACAGGTGAATGAAGACTGCGATCGACAGAGAATCCATGCCCTACCCTCCTCATGTGCCGTCATCTTCCCCTTTCTTCGACTTGTGTCAAAGAAAGACAGAATGGTTGTAAACCCTCATATCACTGGGTGAATTCCCAAAATATCATTGGTGCTCCGTGTTTTGTCTTAAGAAATGTCTATATTTACAAACTGCACTATACTACCATTATCACTGTTATTACCAATATTAGTGTTGCCACAACATTGCCATAATGTTGCACAACTTTTGCACTGCCTCTATTTATTTATTATATTTTGTATTCCATGTGCCCTATCTGTTGTTGGTTGTCTGTGTTTTTGTTGCACTGTTTAAAACTGGAGCCACGTCTTCTCGTCTCTCTGTATATCTGTACAATATATAGAAGAGATGACAATAAAGTTTACTTTGACTTGACTTTGACTTAATCGAGTGCCCGCACACTCTCGTAACACATAGAGATAAAAGGCAATCACTGGGGCCAATCCAGTGATTTAAGTAGCCGTGCAGTGAGATTCAACTGCATGGCCCCCAGCTGCTCCGCTCGTGTTTCACGAAACACACTTGCGGTTGGTGATTGGAGGCGCTCTGCTAAGTTGTCGAATTGCGACCAGCCTTTGGCCCATGTACACAGGAAGAGGAGACGTACATTTTTTAACAGCACAAACAAAGGTGTGAAACGTATTATCGCATTCACTGCACCGAGGGGATTAATTTTAATGCACCGTCAGTGAAATGCTGCAAAGCCGGTCCCAGAGCACAGGTTACGAGGTAAGGGTCTTGTTAAATAATTGATCAATATATATGGGGCGGAAGGGACACAACAAAGACAGGGTGTCTCCTTTCCGGCTTGTGAGGCATCAGATTCCAAAAGATTCTCCTGCCATGTGTGATGTCATGACAGTGAAATGCCTGAAAGTTCAGTTCAATTATTCACCACCCCAGCACAGTGATCAATATTAATTGAGAAGCATGCTCCATCAGAGGGCTGCATCACAGATTTCATCCATTAGGGGGAGTTAGGGGTGAATTTTTTTATTAGCATTTTTTGTTGTTCTGGTAGCTAATTACATTTCTATTAATGTGCATTAATGGTTTTGAAAAACATTATATGATACGTTATATACGTAGGATCCTAAGTAAAAACAGCCTCTACTATTAAGTTTCATCTGAATTTGAATTTAAGTCGCTCTTCTACCTCACAGCAGCAAAAAATAAGTAGAAGCTCTGGAGAGCTGGAGGTTTGCATGCATGACAAGGCTTAAAAGTTGATTTCCATAGTTTTTATTTTTGTGGAAGGTGACTAGATCCCATGAGACATTGTTAGAAGATATTGTAAGGCACTGTAAAGCTGATCGTTTCATTTCAAATGTGTTGTACCACATAGAGAAGCAGTTGGAAAGGGCAGGTTTATACTGGTATCTGAACCTTATATACCCACTATACTGTGTTTATGGTCCAACCATATTGCCTCTTGTTATCAAGAATATAAATGATCATAAAAGTGTTGAAATGCATTTAGGCACTTCTATGAATACAAGTATTGCTGCATGTCTTGCTCAGTGGCTCGGCGCAAATGTGTTGCGAAAGGCGCTGAATTGAATTCCATTTGACGAAACTGTATAAAATTAACTTCTGGTCTTCTGGGCATTTTCAGCACCATTTCTACAGCGTTCATGTGCATGATCTTTGGCTGAGTCAAACCGTGACAGACGTCTGACCTTCCTGGAGGAAATCTCACTTTGCCTGTTATATGTCCAGAGGTCCTTAGTGAGGACAGCGATCAACATAGAACCTATTATACCTCATTTATAATTTACAGTCTTCATTTCTATTCCATCACACACTGTCTTACATGTTTGGGATGTCTATGCTTCTTACAGCGGGGTGGTCATTTGCTAAGCTGGGAAACACAGACACAGCTGTAACACAGACAGAAAAAGCACTCAAACCCCTTTGCATATTGCAGGTCTTTGACACACAAAGGAATTCTGTTAAAACCCCAAATCAATCAAATTTACAAATTGTTCTCATTGACACTGAATAAACTAATATTTGTAACTTTGCACCTTAATCATCTAAATAATTTTCAAATGAAAATGTCAGATGTTTAATTTACACTTATAAAATACTGCAGTTACTTATTTATTTGCATGTTTATTGTAATTGACTTTAGAGATCAGTGGTCATTGGTGACATACCACAGCAAAATGTGTCCTCTGCATTTAACCCATATGGGACGTCGTCACATAGCAGGGAGCAGCTAATTCAGCACCCAGAGAGCAGCGCTTGGGTTCAGTACCTTGTTTGAGGGGTGCTTTGCTGGTCAGGATTTAAACCAGCAGCCATACAATTACAAGCACACTTCCCAAACCATTACACCACCACTGCCTGTTGTTGTGCCTAACTGCCCCTACCACCCAAAAAAAGTTTGAAAGATAGATGGATGGATGGATGGATGGATGGATGGATGGATGAACTGTATGCAGCAATAACTGCATAATTATTATTATCATTGCTGTTTTTTATATAACTTATTTATATTTATTATATAATATTATATCATTTTCTTAATTGAATTAAACAATGATACATTCAGTTAATTACAAAAATATATAAAGGCTTTAAGTGTCTTGAGCAGTATGTGAATGGAGTTTAAATTGGTTTGTAATTAAGGAGAATAAATTTTGTGAAAATGCTCGTTACAGAGGAGCAATGAGCAGATCCAAAGTGATGATACTATGGCAATTAATGGTACAGCGATACTTTATCTAGGTCACCACAGATCAGACAGTAATGGATGGCATTCTGAAGTTTGAGTGATATGGCGGTAACCTAGTCCTCACCTCCGTGACTTTGCATTACTCTCGTCCTTCGGTCTAAATCTGCCCCTACATGCCATGGCTGCTGGGGGGCGCTGATGAGAGGTTCGGGGTCTGGGGTCTGGGGGCCGCTATGTTCTACATTTACTAGGTGCAGCCTTATCCATCATATCTTCCGCCTAATCCAGGGGGCAAACACCTGTACAACAGCATTTTGTTTAAGGTACGGTTTTCATTTTTAATCGCCCAAGCCTAAATCCCACATTCCTCTGTGACCTTGGGAAAGACTGTATAATTAATAGTGTGTTGTCCTGCTTTGGCCTGCTTCGGTGTGTCGAGATAGACTTTATACTAATTTGTAGTAAAAACCTGGAGATATTGTGCTCCACTGTCCACTGCTATAGAAGCTTATTTCAGTCATATCCTAATTCTGTGTAACAAAAAAACGGGTAGCGCTTTACATTAATTGCAACTTCATAATGTATTCATTAAGTATTCATAAAGAATTCATAAACATCATGTATGCATACCTTAACATCCTAACATCCCTTAACAGCTGTAATATACATTAATAACAAACATTATATAATGATAACAAATATTATAATTGTATAATCATGTAATGTTTGTTATTAATGTATATTAAAGCTATTAAGGGATGTTAGGATGTTAAGATACTTGAATGCTGCTTATAAATGTTCTATGAATGCATTATGAAGGTGCACTTAATGTACACACAGACACCCAGACACACACACCACTTGCACAGACACACACATGCACACACAGATACACACACACCTGTGAAAAAGCCCTATATAATCGCGTGGCTTTGGTCAGTATAGTCTGCTGTGGTGTGTTTTAATATGTTTCTATGTTACCCATAAAATGGCTTCTAATCCTTCCACACTTGGTGCTGACTGGTGCTGATTGTGTTTCACCTGAAAGCTGTGAGAACATCAGCGTGTATCATAATGCTGCTCTGCGGCTGGTGCAACACCACGGTCGTACTGTATCACAAAGGCAGCAATTTAAAAAAACCATTATTGAAATATGAACCCAGCTGACATATTAATATTGCAAACATCATCTGAAATACCTCTGGCAGCACTGAGAGAGCTTCGGTCTGCGGCCGTTCATTCAAAGTCAAATCCAATGATGATCGAACTCTGCGTTTCCTCGCCCTGTGCGCTTTCACAGTTGAATCGCGTCTCGACAGCACTTCCTCTCTGTCTGGGCTCTCGGTCGCTCTCCTGAACTGGATGCACCAAACAGGCATCTTGAATTTCACTTTTTGGTATTTCTAACTGCACTGACCTCGCCCTGGTTCTGATTTGAAGCCGCCATATTTATCGGGAACAGTTTATTTCAATAATACACTGCTGCCTCTTCTTCCATGTTTTCCCACCAGCTATTCTTCCCACTTGCCGTGTGTTTCTTGTGATTGCATAATTTGAGCAATTATATGGTTACAGGCTTTTGCCTCTGCACAACTTTTAATTATATGCCCCACTGAACCACTCGCAGCTTCTCTGCTAGAAGTGCTGGCTTTTGGGAGTCATTCTCTGAAGGGCTGTTCAGCTACCAAATGCTTACATATTTTCTAATGGCCTGATAACCCACCATTCTTCTGCTTAAATACCACTAATTGAGGACTGCATGCCTTTGTGTGAGCTCCAGAGCCCTGCAAGCCAGTATTTAATGTTCTCTACATGTAGCAACAAAATATTATTATTTTAACAAAAGTTATTTCAAGCGTCAGAGGTACTGCTTATTTTATGGATGCAGCTTAATATATATTATATTATATTATATTATATTATATTATATTATATTATATTATATTATATATCTGACAAAGGACTGTAGTAGTCAAATATATCACTTGGTTTCTATCCATCCACAACCTCTTATCAAGTACAGGGTTGTGGTTTTAGCCTAGAACCTGTCCCAGGAATCATAGGGCATGAGGTAGGAGACACTATGGATGGGATCTCAGTGCTTCTTGCTTTCTTTTTTATATATTAAAGTCTAAAATGCACCTCTAATACAAAACATATTTTATAAATGTAAGCATATGCTGCAGCTGATTGTTAATAAAAAACTAGAGATTTTTTTTGCAACATTTTCGGAATATCTGGAGGATTCTTGGCATGTGAATACCATATCAGGGTTTATGGGGGGTGCCAGCACAGATATCTGTCGTCTGCTGGACCGCTCAGCTCCTGCCTTACCGGCGTGACTCCTCCAGCATGTGGGAGTGACTCCCAGCCGCACAGTCTTAGCAATAAAGGCCAAGATTCACACTCATTGCCATCTGACTGGCACCGATAACACCGTGTGAAATATCGGCCGGAAGCCACAGGTTTTTATTATTTTTTTTTTGGGGGGGGGGGAGCAGTTTGGCTATACGGCAGCCACCTTTAATGTGTGCCTTTCTGCATACTCTCCATATGTTGTGTAGGGAGGATAATGGGCCAGGAATGTACATCACAGCCACCTGCCACCGCTGGCTTCTAGCAGAATGTGGCCATGTGCCAGTAATGTATCCATAATACAGTATCTGGATATTCACACTCATTTTCATTTAAAACATTTATTTGATTAGCAGACTTGTTAGACATCGTCTCCCTCATATACCTGTTCGTGTTTAGTAATACATTTCATATCAGTTCAACTGAGGAGTTATATAATTATTATTAAAAATAATAAATATACACGTCTAAGTATTTTTCATCAGAGGTATACTGGAAAGATTTTTGCATCAGCTACCAGATTTTTAAAAAATACTTGCTTATGCGAAGTGTTTTATCTTCAATTTTATTTGTGCCCTTCTGCACCTGTGTAAGCGCTTGATAAATATTAGCTTGTAATCTTTGTCTTGCACCAGAACTGAGATATTCAACATTCCCAGGGAAGTCAGGGAACACCCCACGACAGGATGCCAGACCTTTGGAGGGCACATCTAAAGCTGCAAACACACAGTCACATGCACGAAACCACATACCAAACGCAATTCAGAAACACCAATTTGCACGTTATTAAACTGGAAAATGGAGCATGTGGGGGAAACCACAGCAAACATGGGAAGAATATGCAAGCTTTGGATTTTTAAGTGATATATGTTATAAGATGTAAAAGAGGATAAGCAGAGTTAAAGACGACAACTACAGAATGCATTAATCTTATGCATAATTGTTTAATAAAGTTGAAGAAAACCCTGTTTTCCCACATGGGGAGTAACCCAAATCAAAACATTATTCTGAAAGGAAGAAAAAAAATGCAAAAACACACAAGAGATTTCTTCCCTCTAAAGGCAGGCTTACTTCTGCAAGTCCCAGTGCGACCAACAAACTAAAGCTGTTTTTGTTTGATTTGTCCAAATCTCATTTGAAATTCTGTGCCTAGCGCCCAGTCCAGAAGCAAACCAAAGGCCTGTGAAAATGAACTCCAACTGGCTTTTCTTTGGTGTGCAGACAGCTGGCCTTCAGACCAAGGCTCCAGAGCAGCTGAGTACAAACGGCTAATTCTGGTTCCATTAATGTGCCCTTAACAGGCCACAGTAGCCATACAGCTCAAGAAAATAAGAAAAGAGGGGAGACAATTATATTAAACACCACTTGTTGATAGAAAATATATCTTCACAGAGTGCATAGTTGGTCATTGTAACTCACATAAATGGCAAGTTATCCTCATAGACCACAACCTTCTCCACTTTGGTCCAACCACACGCATTATTGCTCTTTGAAAGTAACATCATTCTTCATTCTTTTTGCAGTTACAGGTTGAAAATTCCATGAATAGTTTTACTAGCCTGATGTCTCTCTGTTCCATGAATGATCTTGATGTTGCATTTCTGGTCATTGAATAGTCTTGTTAAGTTCTTGCTTTGCTTGAAGTTGTTGTGTAATGTAGTTCGTTCTTCAATCCTGCCTGTACTTCTACCTGTCCATTCACTGTATGTGCAAGTGGATGCTCCGCCTAGGTGCACTTAAACCTTAGTTGACTACTTGACAGTGTATACGTCTGTAATGTGCTATTTGTCTGTTGGGAAAAAAAAAGCTTGGAAAGAATTGTCCCCCCCCCCCAAAACAATGGCAAACAGAGCAGTCATCATAATGCATTCAATAGATTTCTAAAGCATTATAACGCATTTATAAAGAATTATAACAATAGCTATAACTACTCATAAAATGGCATAACACATTATAACCATGTTTATACTGCATTATGAGTACTCTGTGAAGCTCTCCTTTATAATGCACTATATAGTAGATACCTTCATAATGCATTATAAGTTTAGTATAAGCCATTATAATGCAATATGAATGTATTCATAGTGCATTATATATTAGAGCTTCATAGACCATTCAAAATGCATAACAAACATGGGTATACTGTGTTATGCCGTTTCATATGTAGTTATAGCCATATCTATAATCCTTCACAAATGCATTATAATGCATTATGAAGGCATCTATAATGCATTATACATAAATGAAAAGGAACATTAAAAAATAAATGTAAATTCACATTAAATACACGTAGGTAAATTAACCGATTAAATGTTGCAGTGTGGTGGCTGTGTATCATACTCAGCATTGAAGATATGAGACCTTTCTATATATCTACAACATCAAAAGCCATGAGGTAAGAAAATCACATCATGCTAGCTACTGTAATGTCTCCACATTGTTAAAGAACAAATACAAATGGGGGTGAGACAGATAAACATTACACAGATAAGGAGAAGCTATTTCGAGTAGCTGGTACCGTTCGTTTCCTTTCCAGGTGGCATTGCAGGATGGGAAGATGTTCACCAAATGCTAATCCATGCTGAGCCGCGCCCTGATGTTTCCTTGCCATAATCACAAAGAAAAAGGAGTGCAACCTCAGAAAAGATTGCCTTTTCCGGTAAATGGAATGCCACACCCGCTATGAACTATACAGGGCATAAAGCTAAATGACCCGAGACTGAAAAGAGCAGCGTTATCTGTACAAAGGTGCACTGTTATGTCATGTCCACTTTCTAGGGGCTTAATGTGTGAGCTCCTCTTTATTTATGCGATTGGCCTGGGACTGGTTTCTACCAAAGGGACATCTGTCCTGCAACGCATTCGGCAAAGAGGTCTAATCAGAATGTGACATTTCACACTGCTTCTCCTACTGCCACGGCATGAGGCCATCCAGAATCTGGCCAGGGGGGTAGTCTGGCCCGTCCTTCGCCATTCCCCTAGAGCAGTGTTTCCCAATCGGTCCTCAGGGACCCCCAGAGGGTCCACATTTTTGCTCCCACCCATCTCCCAGAGAGAGGAAAAACATGGACTGTTTGGGGTCCCCAAGGGCCAGTCTGTGAAAGACTGCCTTAGAGTTGGAGCCCAATGTTAGTATGGGACTGAGATGGATTTGCTTCTCTAAGAGACCAAGGATTCACAGAGAGACACATGCTGGAACCAACAACTGCTCCTGATAGAGAAAGCTTTGATTCTACTGATACTGCTTATCTCCCTCCAACCAGTATGTTTTGGATTATACACCATGCGCTGATGATTGGCCACACAGGCTCAGCAGACAGGCAATAAGGGACTTTACTAGACGGTAACCACATCACTCTCACCTTTCCCCGTGATAATCTACAACTGCAATCAAAAAAATAAAAACGCCAAAAGTCTTGTACAGACACTCCTCACTTAATGACCTACCTGTTTACGCAAATTGAAGTTATTAAGTTGGAGTTTCCTTTAGACCTTTTCATTAAGCAGAATAAATAAAAGCAATTACCTGTAATTATAGTATTCAAACCGAAGTAATGTATATTTGAGCTGATTTCCTCTATTCTGTTTATTATAATATATAATACACTATACTGTATAATCATTTATAAAAAAAACAAAATCATGTAAATAGTGACATTAAAACAATATTTAAAGATGGCTGAAACAAACCCACTTCCAGAATGGGGCGGCTCCTCGCTTATTTACCAATTCGCTTGAATTGAAATGAATGGAGAGTCCCCACAAAGATATAGTTACAAACGTGTGTGTGTGTGTGTGTGTGTGTGTGTGTTTGTGTGCAAAATGCATAGTTTGTGTTGCTTGTTGTATGAGATTAGTTGGGCGGCAGAAAACCAGGGTCTTCTCACCTTCATATCGCTTTCAGTAGCTTCATATTGCCCTGGATGAAGCCCCTCCCTCCAGGAGATGGGATGGGAGGCCCAGGGTAAACCACCTTCTAATAGCTTCCTCTTTTCATTTTTAGCCCATTCACCACTCTCCATTCAGGATGGGACATATATAAAATATACAAAGCATTGTAATGGATTCCCCCATCATGGGTTCAAACCAACCCCTTCACTCAATCATGTCCCAAACAATCCTGGCCTGCTACACCATAAAACCAACCAGTCCCTCAGCCACTCACAATATAATATCCTCCCTCCTGCATAGACAGGATGCACACACTGCCAAATAAAACAGACACAGGAAAATATTTTTATGTTTTATGTTGCCTAGCTTCTAGTGTTATGTGGCTAATGTTTCCTAGTTTCAGTGTTTATTAAGGATCCCTAGTTCTGTGCTTATTTGTTGTTACTCCACTTGTTTCTTGTTGCCCTTTAATGGGTTGTTTTGGTCATGTTTCACACCTGCCCCCTGTTAGCCCAGTTGTCTGTATGTATTTAAGTGCTTTCCCCATTATATTCTTTAATTTATCATTGTCTATGTTCACGGCATGTTTGGAGATTTACTGTGTGTTTTTGCTTTGTTAATTTCCTTGTTGTTTTCTGTATGTTAGCTTAGTTCCTTAGTCATGATTGTTTCTTAGTCTTTAGTTTAGTTTTCCATTTGTTTTTGACCCCTTGTGATCATTTTGTTTTGGTAGTTTTCCCCTGGTGTGTTCACTTATTTCAATAAACCCCTGATTGTCTTGGAGCCACTCAGTGGATCACCATCTTCTTTCCACCAGCACCATGCCGCGCCATGACATGGAATGGGTAGGAACCATGATCTCAGCAGCCATGATATGTTCCTCCATCTGAGAAACAGTCATGGATTTTCGAACACTGCACTGTCTACAGTTTGTAAAAAACAAACAACATCCAGTCAAAGACAGTTTTGTGAGTAAAAACACCTGGTTAATGAGAGAAGTCATAGAAGAATGGCTGGACAGTATTATTAAAGTGCCATTAAAGCTAATAAGAATACCAAAAGTTCAAAAATAACATAACTCCTGGACATTTGCTGTGTGGCCTGGAAGCTTCATCATTGAGCATGTCCAGAAATAATACATAATACGGGTAATGCCTGAGACGTAGGAACATCTGGAAGATGCCTAACAAGCCCAGCAGTGGTTGAACAACTAGTTTACCCAACTCAGAGAATTTCAGCTAAGTGAGTTGGTTTTTGTCCTTGGGCCCATTTCATCCTGCAAGGTCCCACCAAGGAGGAAGTGGGATCTGTGATCTACCAAGTCAGTCAGTCATGATACTGGAGGACTGAGCAAGTATGTCACCAGAACCTCCTGAAAAAGTAAATTGAGCCTGTTCCCTTGGCGTCAGCTTGAGGTATCTTGGAGCAGGAACCTACCACTCAGGACATTGTAGAAATAGGGAGCTAACTGAATGCTCTTCCATGCCAGGAGGTAAGACAATCCCATACCCAGTACCAGGATGTGTTCTCCTGTACCCCTGGCCAGACACATATCACCTAGTCTCACATCTGGACCCTCCCCTCACCAAGACTTAGTTGAGTAGTAGCAAAGCTAGAAAATGGGTGACAGAGGTAGAGGAACAGATGATGTTGCAGCTGGGAGTAATCAAGGAGAGCTACTACCCCTGGTATAGTCCCACTGTCATGGTACCCAAGCTGGATGATACCTCCTGGTTTTGTAATGACTTTGGGTCAGCTGGATGAGGTGTCTCTGTTGGACAGCTATCCCATGCCAAGAGCTGACAAGATGATGGAGAGGTTAGGAAGGGCGATTTGCACCTTAGACCTTGGTACCCCTGATCTCAGCAGCTTGGGAGAACACTGCTTTCAAGACTCCTATTAGCCACTGGCAGTGCTCAGTGTTTTGGGCTACACAGGACCCTAGACAGGGTCCAATGGGTCATGAATGAAGTCCTGTCGCAACACTGGTCATTTGCTGCTGCCTTCAGACACGATACATCCACTCAGCAGGGCTGGACTGGCCATCTGGCCTACTAGCCATTTTCCTGGTGGGCCAATGGGTATCACTTGGCAACAGTTATTATAGGGGAACCTTGCCCCCCTGGTCAGCAAAATTCATAGTGGGTAATCCCCCGCCCCCCCTCCCCTGGTCGGCAAAATTTATTGTGGAGTCCAGGGCTGATTTTTAATTCCAGTTCAGCCCTATCACCTAGAAGGCTGGGAAACGCTCAGGGGCTAAAAGAAAGGTTCCTTCAGAAACTTCTGGCTGAAGCCCAGTCATAGTGCTAGGTGTGTGTGTGAAACCACACCCTGACTGGAGCCACTGACAAGCCCAAACCCACTGGATTATGCAACCCCTCAACACTTGACAGGACAGGACAGGACAGGACTGTATTGATCCCAGACCAGGGGAAATTACTTGTTACAATGGACTATGGATGCAAATATAGATACTGTACCCAGTTGATATGAATATAGAAGTTACACATATGCAGTGGATATTGCACAAATGTAATGAACATTCATGTATGATGGACGTTCAGATGAAGAAAGCAATGGACTTTAGTTGACTGTGGTGTTATGGAGTCTAATTGCAGATGGAATGAAAGACTTGTGGAAGCGTTCCTTCTTACATGATGGATGTAACAGTCTGTTGCTGAAGGAGCTACATGTATGTAACGCTCCTACTGTCCTGTGAAGGGGGTGACAGGTATTCTTCTGCCTTTCCACCTCCATCTCTGTTTTTCCTGTCCTTAATAAAAACTATCTTTAATTTCTGGGGCAATTCTGTACTCGTGCTTACCAATGTGCCTCTATTGCTGTGACCTGCAATAGTATTTTCTCCTGTTGTTTATTAATATGAATCACTGATAATGCATCTGGTGTCATCAATACTGCATGGATCTGGAATTATTTAATGCAATCTACTGTCAGTTCCCTTCCAATCCCAATGATGTTTAAATCACTCAGCATGCTTATTTACTTTCACTGCTATCTCATAAAGAGACACACTTAACTAAATATTTTATTTCCCACTGGAAAAGCATTCCCTATATTTAAAGCTTGGCTCCATAAATATGATAGACTTTCTGTTGCATTAACCACAGAATTTGTTTTGCATAAACTTTGCATAAATGAAGTAAACTTTCTGTTTTAGCTTGGCTGCAAGACGTAGATCGAATTGCTGCTGCATCGTTAACAACAAAGTTGAAGGCTTCGCTCACGGCTCCATGTCACCCATCCATCTGGATGTTTCGACAACAAGGTGTGGCATCGCTCTGCCTTGCTTTCTGTCTGCAGGGTGCAATCATCTAATAAGCCGTTAATCTCTCCATACACTACAGGTCAAGCACACAAAGACAAACTACATGTCAGACATACTCCATGTACAGAGGTAAATTTCTCATTTATACTATCACTCTCATTGTACTGTATATACTATAGGTCACTCATAGCCATACTGTATAGAGTGTGATTTTCTCCTTTAGCCCCTTACTCCCTCAGTATTTAATGTAGGTCACGCGTACACACTCCCACTGAGAAACATACACTACAGGTCACACTCACAGACTATACACCATCACTCACGCTGTGCACAGTACGGGTCATAAACTCTGTGCACAGTGCAATGTCCTCCTTCACTCTCTCTGTACACAGCACTGATCTTACCCACACAGGTTAGTTTGAAGTGCTTAGGCGGAGGATAGCATAAGGGTTGTTGCCTGTTCATGCTGGACTCACGGCAGTGAGGCTCCTCTCATATGTAGTGTGCACTTCACAGCCAATGTTGCGTCTCAGCCTAAGCTGTGGGACTCAGATCAGTACAGGAGTCAGTCAGGAGATTCCATGGTCTCCATTGTTTACAAGCAGTAACAGAATTTGGTACCTCTTTACAATAAGACTTCCTTTAAAAAGTGTTTCTAATGGTTTATAAGGTTATTAATTAGGTGGTAGCATTTTGCAAATCATTAATAGACCATTATAAACAAGTTATAAAACAGTTTCCTTTTTATTGAGTCACTACCATTTACAAGTGGTAAAAGGGAGCCTTATTGTAAAGTAGTACAGTAATATCCCATTATAGTGGACTCACTTATAGCGGAATATTGTCTATAACGGTCCAGGTCTGCTGGTCCCAGAACATGCAGAAAAACATCGGATATAGCGGACTCGCATATAACGGAATTTTACTTATAACGGACATACAGTTTGGTCCCCAGGGCCGCTTTTAGCTGTAGTTTTGTTCAGCTATAATGGACATGCAGGCTCCGTCTACAAGGCACGTGGCGTGCCGGGGATATCCAGCGCAGATACGTAGTCGGGATTATTAATAGTCATGCTTCTCCTCAGGTAAAGCTGGATTACTACATGTACAATATAATAATCTATACCACAAGTGTGTCTGCTGGGGTGTGGCGTGAGTAAATGGTGTCCTGTAGTTGTGTTCTGGGCAAACAGCAACTATAACGGACTTTGGGTATAAAGGACTGCTTTGCCAGGTCCCTTGAAGTCCATTACAACTGGATTGTTCTGTACAGCCTCCTATTGGAAACATGTTAGCTGTCGCGGGACTTTTGTGTCATTTCCTTTTTAGATGAGGATGCGAAAGGCACAGTATCAGCGTGGCCAGAAAAGGGAGCAGAAATCATAGCGCATGATGCATCCTGCCAGCCAGGTCCATCTGACTCTTCTGTCTCCTCTCCAGCGTGACCCTGATGAGCCACACCTGTTGCTTGTTGCCCCTCATTAGTCTTGGTATTTACGTATCTGTTTGTCTGATCGCCCCTGTCTGATCGTTAACGCTGCTCCTCCTGTCTGCCTGTGTCCTTCCCTGCACTCACCTTCTCATTTTGACCACTTGCGATCCTGTTTGTTTTACTATCTCTGTTTAGTTCTGTTTAGTTTTAGTACCAATAAAACCCCTCTTTTGTTCGCCAAACGCCTGCCTTCTAGACCTTCGTCCTGCATGATGTCACAGAATGATCAGGCTCTCAAATAAAACCCCATTACTATTACCTCAGCCCAAGCTGTCAGGCCTCCTTGAATCTAACGGACTGAATCCTCCAGGTTCCCCGGATCTGGGGACTAGTGACACCCAGCCAATGCACCCAATAACACATCAGAACCACCTCGCCTATGAAACGACGACTTCTTCTCCTTCCTGCACGCCAACCTGGAGTGGAGATGAAATCTGTGAAAGCTGACCATAGCACCTCCTGCAGCACCTCCAGAGCCTGTCTTCCCCCCTGCAGTGCCTCCCGGCTCTGCTACGTATCAGAGACTATCCTTGCCATTACTGTAGCCACAAGGGTTACTCTGCCCTAAAAGGCGGCTCTGCACATGTTCCAGGCTCCCCTGAGTCCCTGGCTCCCAGCCCAAGAGGGACCCTATCACTTATGCACATTCCCACAACTACTGTGCCACCTACATCCATTCCAGGTCTCCCAGCTTTGCCCTGTCCGCCTCCAGGTGTCCTGCCGGTGCACACCTCATCTTCTGGTGTCCCTCTGATGCTCATCTTGTCTCCTGTTTTTGCCTCCTCACTGCCTCCTGGTTAATTGCCAGCAGTCTTCTCATCCCCTCCCAGTCACTGCCAGGCAAAAGCCCGACTCCCCAGAACCAGGCCAAAGCCCGACTCCCCAGTCACCGCTAGGCCAGGTTAGGCTGACCTGGGAGATGCCCAGTCAGAGGATTTAGAGTGGGACCCTCTGGGCCTTGCCCTAAATCCTGCCCCATGGGCCTCCTCCTCGGCCCAATATCCCATGATCCAGTGCTAGGTCCTGGTACACTTAGTGGTATTGACTGGGGCCCAGAAGAGAGGCTGGCTGAGTCATCTCCCAGAGGGGGAGACGGGGACATGCTGTCCACGCCAGCCACTCAGGCTCTTGTTTGTCCAAAGTTGTCCACCAGCACAACTCTCTGGCTATGGCTAAGAGGGGAGGACTGGCGTCCCCCTCATGCTCCGGCCCTGCAGTACCCTCAGCATCCACCTGCTCCGGCCCTGCAGTACCCTCAGCATCCACCTGCTCCGGCCCTGCAGTACCCTCAGCATCCACCTGCTCCGGCCC
>JABFEB020000020.1:8205536-8218604 GCA_019775895.2 Stomatorhinus ivindoensis | reverse complement strand
ATGCAAAGTGCTGACCCAAAGACCTGTCATTTATGTACATGCAAAGAGGAGTACAGGCAAAGAGCTGACCCAAAGACCTTTCATTTATGTGCATGCAAAGAGAAGTACATGCAAAGAGCTGACCCAAAGACCTGTCATTTATGTATATGCAAAGAGCTGACCCAAAGACCTGTCATTTATGTACATGCAAAGAGCTGACCCAAAGACCTGTCATTTATGTTCATGCAAAGAGCTGACCCAAATACCTGTCATTTATGTACATGCAAAGAGATGACCGAAAGACCTGTCATTCATGTACATGCAAAGAGAAGTACATGCAAAGAACTGACCCAAAGACCTGTAATTTATGTACATGCAAAGAGCTGGCCCAAAGACCTATCATTTATGTACATGCAAAGAGGAGTACATGCAAAGAGCTGACCAAAAGACCTGTCATTCATGTACATGGAAAGAGAAGTACATGCAAAGAACTGACCCAAAGACCTGTCATTTATGTACATGCAAAGAGGAGTACATGCAAAGAGCTGACCCAAAGACCTGTCATATATACCCTTTTCTTTATTAAAGAATGAAAATTGCTCCAATTTTTATTTAATGTAATTCATATTTGTTCTCCCTGTCTTGCGTGGGTTTCCTTTACATAAACCGATTCTGCTGAAGGCATTCTCTTAGGTATGTGTGTGTGTGTGTGTACCTGCCCTGAGATAGACTGCTCTCCTATCCAGTCTGTACACTGTACAGCCTTGTACCCTGTGCTGTCTGGGCATGTATCTCGGCTTCTCACTCTGTATCCACACACACACACACACACACGCACGTTCCCTATCGCAGAACAACTCAAGGTACAACTCCTGACCTGTCCACCCCTGCCCACTATCAATATCTGGTCCCTTTGTTTGCTCCTTCTACTAGTCTTTGCTCATTGTCTATGTGCCCCCATTGCCTGGCCAAGCCCCCATTTTTAATCTCTCACTCCCAGTTTGTGGAAGGAGAACATCAGAACTGTACACTGTGATGGTCTTCGTGTGCAACCTCAGGATGCACCCACTCAGTCAGCTGTGTGCAGGTGCAGTCAGCAGTGATCACCTTCGTATTTGTGCGATCGATTCAAACTGCTGCTGACATCTAGAGATTCAAGACTCCAGTAATTCACAGTGGGTGGGACACCGTAGGCTGTCAGTAGCTGACTGGTTTAACCCAAGGCGTTAAAAATGAGAAGGGTATTGGTTCCCTCAGGATTAAAATCGACGGTGATTGACACCATGCTATAATCCCATCTATCTTGACTTTCTCATTTCTCTCTTTACAAGAAGACAGCAGTACTGTGATTCAGCCAACATCTAGTTTTATGGTTGAGTCAGTGAATTATGTTTATGGTGAAACATTTTGGGGTTTCTTTGTACTTAAGCTGTCGCCACGCTGCCCTCAGCCATCGTGTGGCCGCTTGTGCACTTTGACGACTTCCTTAGTGTAACTCAGAAGTCGAATGGTGGCTAGAATGAAGATAGAAGCTTAATTTAAAAAAATTATAACAGAGATTCATTGATGTGCTCAAAACAGCTGTGGATTTCATTCCTGCTCCTAGTGCTCTTCCACCTAAGAGCATGTTCTCTAGGTGACCTGGTGTCTCTAGATGGTGTGGGATTCGGTGACTGCCCAGCGATGGGCCAGCCTCGGGTCGGGGATGCCCCATGATCCTGAAGCAGACCAGCAGGTTATGAGAAATGGATCAATGTTAAAATGACATGTAATGTAATATTCCACAAGAACACATGAAGATTAGACACTATGACTTTCCTGTAAAATTATACATAAGTGTTTTACATGAACAGAAGCAAGAACATTAGTCATTCATTACATGCATTCAGCATATAATTTTCAAATTATTATTTAAAAGTCTAAGTCATGGAAATCTATACTTTATATGTGATCCACGAGTATAATGACATGGGGAAAAATACTGGAAGATTACATTTACTGCAGCCTTGAGTTATGCTGTGATAAACAGGAGAATCAAACATTAAATCAGTGAATGGAATTCCCCCTTGTGTATTTCATTTGATGACCCTCGATCTCCACTCTGATGCCGGCTTTGCGGAGCTTCTCAGTTCCCATCGACTCATCCCGAATGACAGAGGATCAATTAGCTGTTGTGAGAATCGCTCGATGCACCGCGGTTGCCATCTTGCGCTGGAGCCAGCAGCCTTTGGCAGCATGAGGCTCATTGACCGTGCCAAGCACCTGGTTGCACTAAAACAGAGACTAATGGATTTTGTTTAAACATAAGAGATGTATCAAATGTTGAACATTTGCGAGGGGCAAGCTAATGTCTATCTTCTTGCATGTGACCTGTCCCGACAGCAGAGGAGAGGGAAAGTCATGCGAGTTTTGATTGTGAATGAAATTTGCACAGGTACGGGATTCACGCATTCACAGAGTCTTCCGCTTGATTTATCTGCGGGAAACGAGCCATTGTAAACTCCTGTGAAAAATATCTAGCTGAAAAGGCATAGATGTCCCTGTTCTACTCTTGCAACAACAACCGCGGTATGATGTCGAATCGAGGAAGGATCTCCGTTTAATGGCTGGCCTCCTGATTTTTGGTGGAGTGAATTTCTGGGCCGGATTAAAGCTGTTGTGTATATAAAGACCAGGCAGAGTCCAGTAGCTAAGCAAGAGTTGCAGGTATTTGGTGGTTTGGTGCCAACACACGGTTACAGTTTAAAAAAAAATAAAAACTTGCTTTTCTAACCACACCTGTATTTTCATTTTGCCACTGCCATCTTTGCGATCTTTGATTCTTCTCTCGACTTTTTCTTATATGGTGCAGGTGCCCGTTATGTTATATAAAGCCGGTCAGTTATGAATGGTAGGGACGAGAGAGAATAGGGCTAATTCCCAGGATTCTGTGGACTCTTCAGCAGGAGTCTAGGGACGGCATCTGAGCTGGACCACAGGCATGGGGAAGCTGTCTCTCCCGGCAGCTGTTGATTCCAGGCTTTGCCCTTCCGCTGTTACCTGCACTCAAGCGCAACCAGGATTAATTATATTCAGCCACTGGGGCCTTGTGCCTCTGAGGGTAGGGGCTTGCGGGGGGAAGCAGGAAGAGCAGACTCCCCTGCCAGGCCTGCTCCCGCTGCGAGATCTTCTCCTTCATATTTCCTCGTTCGGAATCTGAAGCTTGGAAACCTTCCATCCAGCATTTCTTAAACAACAGTCGTGTTTGGTTGGTGTCATGAGAGCTAACAGGGAACCAGGTGAGCACATTTCCTGTGGACAATTACAAATGACATTTACATTCGCAGTATATCAAGATCAAATGTGTCAAAGAGATCCTGAAACATGTGGCACTTGTTTGAAATGGTGATGGGAGAAATGACAGCGATTACTGGGTCTTGTCAGTCTTTGGCCTGTTGACCCAGTGGGAACCAATAAAGTAGTTTCTGGGAGTAGGTTAAAAAGTTGGTGATTGGCTGCCCATGATGTTCCCACCCACAGTTTCGAAGTCTTATTTTCCCTTATTTCTTTCATCACTGGTATATAACTGCCCCAAAATTGTATAGTCGTCTATTTAGTTATTTTTAAAATGTCCCATTTCCGCTGTTGTTGTGGCATTATTACTGACCTTGTCCACCGCAATTTTCCGCGCCAAATTAGCTTTCGCCTTTCGCAGAAACGCAGCAGTTTGACAGTTGCCGGCTGTGCTGTTGGGGTATCCGTGGCCCCCATTTTTCCTGATGCCCTTGAGACAGTCTGAGCCTTAGTCTGACCTATCGTCCACGTGATGTCGCAAGACATTATGGGTTAACCCAGTCTGCGTTCTCATTTGGTGCGTGAAATTGATACTCTTTATGGATTATCCTCATGCCATAGAATGGAATTGCATATTTTAAATATACACACAGCTTTACATCATTATGAAATGATGTAATATTTCATAACTAATATAATATATGTTAGGACACGTGTAATATAAGCATTGTTCTACTTGTGTCAAAGTAATTAAAGATGTTTGAATTTTCATCTACTTTTTAATATTAATATTAAAGTTGATATTAATACTTTTTATTTTCAAATTCACCTTGCTCAGTTATTTGACTCGTGTTATTATTTTTCGTCTCGTTTCTTACTGTGTAAATATTTTGGAGATGTAGTGTGAATCAATAATGTATTCACAGCAGACATTTTGCATGTTGATTAAAAAAAGAGTCTGTCTCCCCAATGCATTCCGCTGTTACTGAATGTTAATGTAACCCAGTGGCTCCGTCGCTGTGACAGTGACGCAGATAAACAGGAACTGTATCGCTTCGACATCAGTTCATGGGTGGTGCATTCAGTCGCATGCAGACTACAAGGAGACCTCATGCAAGTTAATGAGCAGCTGGAGTCAAAGTCTCCAGAGCAGGGAATGAGGAGGTGTGTGTGTGTGTGTGTGTGTGTGTGGGGGGGGGGGGGTGTGTGGCACCAGTAAGCAAGACTGGGGCCACCCAAAACTTGCCCACATGGTCGATCCACTTGAATCGGTCTTTCTCCCGCAGAGGCACAAATCGTCCCTTCCCTTGGGCTTTGAACCGTCTATTTGTTTTTACTTTGAGTGTGCCAAGGACTAAAACAGCGTCCCCGCGCCCCGCCCCCCCCCAGAGATGGGGGGTGTGTCGTCTGACAGGAAAGGTGACGCAGGGGCTGCGATTTGCTGCGGCCGTCTGGGGATTATGATTTATTAATCTGCACTCTTTCAAATTGAAGGGAAGCGTTTCAGGTTCAGCCACCCAGCAGGGAATAATCAGGCAGGAAGCAAACGGGAGGCGTCACGCTTCTGAGGCGGGTGGGAGCCACGTTACCGCCGTACGCGGCGATGCGGCCGAGGGAATTGGACACGAGACGCTCTGTGGGAAGTGCGATGGGTGGGGGGGGGGGGGCTTCGGTGTTTGGTACACGGAGGTTCGTTATCCAAATGAGGGCTCTATTTTTATCCTCTTACAAAACTTCTCTTTTTTGAGTGTTATTAAAACACAATTCAGCATAAAATACTGATTAATTTAGCTAAATTATCCTCTCATTTTTCGCCGTACCCCTGCTCTTTGGCCAGAATGTTCATTGTCCTTTAATCATTTCGATATGCGATTGCTTAAATGTAGGAAGAGTAACTGAAATATGTAAGTCCAGCAGGAGCATCATGTCCTGGCACTGGGGTTGTAGAGGGTAGCTGTCTCCTCCCAAAGGGCTTAGAAGCTCCTTGCTCCTCCCTGTCTGTGTGTGCAATTTGGTTCTTAAATTTCCCATAGTGTGAGTGTCCTACAATCGACTGGCATATGGTCCAGGTTTTCCCCTGCCTTGTGCCCCGAATGTCGCTGAGACTAAACCCCAGGTGCCGTGTCAGTTTAATGGTGAGCAGCAGAAGGATGGATGAATGGATGGATGGATAGCTGTCAAGTTTTTTTGTAGTTTAATATCTTTATAGAGCCTTTATTTAGTTGACTGTGACTTCAGTTGCGATTTGAACATGTCTTCATGTGAGTCTCTTCCTCTGCTTCTGGGCCTAGAACCCACCACCTGAGTCCCTCTGCTCTGTGGAGCAGGTGCTGGGTGTTGTGCAGAGAATGGTGACATGGTCTCAACCCGTCTCAGAATGTCTAGAAGGAGCTACGGAAAATGGGACGCTTGACGCGAGGCAGCATATTCTACACCTATAACATGTAACTGATCCCATAACAAGCCAAGGAATTCAGTCAGCATACAGCAGGCCACCATATTCCCTTGGTACGCACATTTTTTAACGTAGAAGGATATACTGAATGAAAATGAACAGTCACGTCTCCAATTCCTAATATCTAACCGTCCAATGTACCGTATAGAAGAAAGATATTTGTGATAAAAACCTTGTAAAGGAATTTGCCTGAGCTTAGACTACAGAATGTTTAAGAATGGTTAGCTAATTGGCAGCATTTAACAATATATCCTTAGGCATTGGCGATGAAAAGGATAGTTATCCAGTCAAATCGTAAGCAAGTCAAAGAATAATCTGCGAAGCGAATACCTAGCGGGCAGATAGCTATCAGTTGACCTCTCAGCCGACGTTCTGTTTTACTGCATTTTTGTGAAAGATCGTGAGTAATTTGCAACAGCTGCGAGCCATATCTTTCCCATTGTAAACTGACAGTCAATTATGATGTAACACTTCCGTTTGACAATGCATACATGTGGCTTTCAAGCACCCGCGGGTCTGTGGGAATATCTCTAATTAGATATCAACATTTATTAGAGGGAAGCCTATTGCTTGTTCGGTGGCAGGGGCCTGTCTGTTAACACCTACATAAAGTACCTTTTTGCAGTGCTCACTGGCTTGTTAGTTGCATGACCCCAAGGTGCAGAAAACTGTCAGTCTTGTTTTATATTTAGGCAGCTTGTAATTGGTCATTCGTTATGATTTTTAAAAAAATGCTAACTGCACATTATCTTAGTCTGTCGAGGAGATTCACAAAAATCCAGACGAACACTTATAATCTATTAATTTTCCAGTCAGGATCATGGGGGGTCTTGGTCCTTAACTCCGGCATCTAGGGGCATAAGACAGAGGTTTACCCTGAGTAGGACGCCACGTTGGAAATGCCATTTCAACTCATTTTACGTCCTTAGACTACAGGAGAAACATGACACAGGTAGAACACATGAAGTAAACTCATACCCAGAGGATAGTGATGGGATTTTATCCTCACACCAGACAGGTGTGAGTTCACAGAGTTTCCCACCAATACACTGTAGTGCCCTGCTTTTAATCCCCAAGATAAAAAATCTGTCTTCTTGTGTTTCATGTAGAAATTGTCCCTCTATTTGTGCTATTTGTCAGTGAGGCGTCTGTGTTCAGGTAGGATCCACTCACTTCATTTGATGACTTGCTTGTTTTCGCTCTGTCTGGCTGTGTTGCTGTTTCACCTCGAAATACACCACCCACTTGTGGCTTACCGTGCATTAACTCTTCTGATGTCAAAGACCTAGTTGGAGAAGAAGGTTATTTTGGCCTTTGAGGTGAATAAATACGTCATGCATTACAGTGCTGTGAGACGCCTGGCCTGATCTTCTAGAAATGTGATGAAAATGGCAAGAGAGGAGTTCTTCTTATCCGCCAGGCTAACCGGACGTCCTTCGCCGGGCGACGAGGGAGAGACCAGCTGCAGTGGCCAAGGTGGTGGGGAGGGGGGTGGCGGAGCTGGCGGGGGCAGGCAGCTATAATAAGGAGCCACCCAGGCAGGAGCAGTGGCAGATGAGGGTTTGCGAAGGGGTGCCTACCGGAACCGGCACGGTGCACCCAGGCCGGAAACACAGCTGCTCCATCGTGTTGCATAACGGGAACCAGGTCAGGTTAGGCAGTGGCACTGTTTGCAAAGCCCAGGTGTCTCAGACCCAACAAAGTTGGTACAAAAAGTTATTATTGAACTGCTTAGCTAGTGGTCATTTCCAAAGCTGTTTGTACAGGGCTCTGGTTTGCTTTTGGTTACACAGGAGAATAGAAAACGAAACATAAATTAGTCAATGCTGTTCAGAGCTTATTGTTTTTCAATAGAAATTCTAAGTTCTTTGATGATGTTTATCCACCTATCTTCTTATCCAGGTTAGGGTCTCAAAATTATCATTGACATTACACTATAAGGAAAATATATCTTGTTGTGGTCCTTTGACAAACTCATAACAAACTTGTAAATAATGTCAATACATGCGTTTTCTGAAACGATGATGACTGTTATGGTGAATGTGTACAGCACGTTCTCAGTATGCAGGGACCCTTGGGGTTTTGGATGCAGCAAACTGGAGGAGAGAGAGGCTGAACACACAGTGTATCGCTGTAGCTTCGGCGAAAGTGGCCCAGGTATGGAGACAATGTGGGGTGCAGGTCTGCCTGGTGCTCCTCGCTGAGTGGCAAAACGCGGTTATGAATGCTGGATCACAAAGCTTATACAAACACATTGACAGGAACAGATATTCAACGATAGAGATATAAATTCAATCATCTACGTGAATAAGTTCATTGCTTTTGTGTCAGAGTAAATTTAAATGTCATTTTGGTTTTATTGTCATCATACAAAACAACTTTTTCTATCCAGTGAGCACAACTTATACAAACTTTGCTTCTCAAGTGACTTGATCGGTATGAGGTCAATGAAAGGGTTCTTATGGAAATCCCAAGGAGCAGAGAAGTAGACCGCTACCATGGAGAGAGTCCAGTGGAGAGGGCTATTTGCCCAGCGCAGAGCCTCAGAGGCAGTCAAGGGGGCGCTGTCCCTCAGCGCAGAGCCTCAGAGGCAGTCAAGGGGGCGCTGTCCCTCAGCTGATAAAACCTGGTGGAAACTGATCGAAATTAAGAGAAGCAATAGAGTTTAAAACCGAAGGGATGTCAGACATTTAATATCTATATGCAGCAGATGTAAATACGCTAAATATATTATGATAAATATAAATCTAGATTAACATGAAATGATTGAATTAAACATACTAAATTTGTGATAATACTGTTGAGATGGAGTATTTTCTGGTCATGCAATTTTAATGATAAATTCAGGCAGAGACTCAGCGTTTCTTCCATCAGATTAGAACAATCTCTTTGTCTCATCTGAAAGGATTTGCTAAATGTACTTTCTTAGAACATCCAAACAGGAGTGATAAGAAGGCCCTGTCACACGGATGTCGCCCTGGGCTGGATTTCGTGATGGTGCACTGCAAGGTTATGGAGTTTAATTATGGACAGATTGTCAGGTCATGTTTTTACCATTTAGTTAAAGACATCAAGGGGACCTTAGGGTGCCTGCAGAGGTAGCCTGACCCCAAACAGTGTCTTCTGACCGCAGAATCCGGACCGGACGATGGCAAAGTCGTGTGATATCCCTGCCCAAGCATAGGAAGCTACGTGGTTCTATTCACCTTTTAAAAGCAGATTCTCAAACTCTGACTTTTGTAGCCTCTGCTGTCGTCACATATCATCTTTACTGCTTATTTCACTCCTTCGCCAGAAATAACTATGGTAGTGTGGTTTTTTATTTTTTTTACCCAGTTATCCTCTGGAGCAAGCAGGGTACCCACGGTCCATGCTGTGAAGTGAGCTCTCAGACATGAGCTTGGCTCTGCGGATATTTATTATGCTTAAAAATCTGCCATTAATTCAGCCTGACGGCCGCTGTTCAGCAGACACTTTCGAGTGAGCGGTGGAAGAGCTTGTGCACAGGGAAAATCGGAGTTTCCTCACAGTGCCGCGATGGTCCGTCTCCGTCTGCCGAGTGCGGATAATGCCAGCGTCGTATTTTTTTGGGATTTTTTTACTCAGGATTGGAGGCCCTGAGCTGTTATTTTTTAAACATTGTTTGTATATAGTCGTCATACAATGGGGAAAAAACAAAACAAAAGTATGTATGTATGTGTATTTGTTATGTTATATATGATTTGTCACTATTATTTTAATCTGCTGGGTGAGTTGCCCTCTCCACGGTAGACATACGTATATAAGCAAAATGGATTTAAAAAATTTCCCGTAGTCTGTGATCATGCACGTAACTGTATGCAGTGTAATGCACTTGCATCCAATCCACGGTGTCCCTCTGCCTTATGTGGTGGGAAGGGCTCCTACCTCATTGGGATTTGCTATTGCATAAGGAAAACGATGGACAGATGGAACAGATCCAGCTATATATTTATATGTAATGCAGAATCGCCGTCTTGGGCTGGTGCAGCACATCCAGTGCATTCCCCTCGGACACCCTTGACCCACAGACAGTTTTGCGGGACCCGGGCTGTGTGACATACTCCTGCAGCCCCCCCACGCAGTCCCCCATGCCGTCCAAGACGATGGCTGTCAGGGGCCCCAGCACTCTTCACAATGACTTTGAAGCTGAGGATGAACCTACCATTTCTCATGTGCCCCTGTGGTTTTACTCGAATGGAATTTCACATAATTGGAATTTCAGGTAATGACTTGAGAGGACAGGCCTCCAGTCTCTCAGCATCCTCCCTTCTGTATTTTTAGCTGTGGTCAGCGTGAGGCTGTCTTACTGGGACCATTCCTCATTATACCGGATGTCAGATTGAAGCTCTGTGGCTTCAGGGAAAGACTGGCCACATCACAATTAAGGTATATTGGCCTCCAGTAAAGCCAAAATAGAGATGAGATCCCTCTAAGGTTTCATTCTCTTTTCTTTTCAGCCTTGATCTCGGTACGAATGATTGGGCCACACTGGAATAGCAGAGGGACGCGCTCCGTGTCTCTGGGAATTGGCTGTGGGTGACACCCCAGCGTGTCTGTTGAGCTAAAGAAGCTGGGAAACCCCAGTGTTTGCCCCCCCAGCTCACCGTTACCTTCAAAGCTAGTTTTAATACTTCCTCGGCTGTGAATGACTCCCTCCGCATGAATTCCCCGGCTCCCCCAGCGCACGAAGACGGCGATCGATTCAAGGTTCACAGCCTTGTCTCTCCGCTCATGAATGCATACCTCTCCGCTTTCATCTGACCCCCACCAGTGGCTAAATGATGGCCTTGCTCCAGAAACAGGGCTTCCCCTCCTGAAGGGCCGCCCTGGAGATAACCAGGCTCTGTTGAAGAGTTTTTATTGTTCAGAATGAGTTTCTAGTCCTACTTGAGGAACACCGAGCCAGTTAAGTCGGTCACACCTGCATTGTTTCAGGTTTGGAAGCTTGTGTTTATATGCAAACATGGATGAAGATGTGTTTTCCAGGCAAGCTTATCAATGGAAAAATAAGGCCATGTTTCTATATATTTGTTTCTCATTTATGATGTTTCACAATTACGGGTTAGCTCAGAAAAATTTTTTATTTTATTGGTGGTTTTCTGTTGTGTTTTTTCCAGTAGTTATACCAGTTAAGAAGTTTCCTATCAGCACCTGATCACTTAAAAGAGAGTGTTTATTCTCATCTCTTTTAATTGCGCCAGTTAATAAAGGGGGCATTAACAGGATGCCAGGTGAACCAGGGCTGTGCATTAACAGGACGCCAGGTGAACCTGGGCTGTTCATTAACAGCACCGTGGATGTAACTCCACCACATGGGACCTCAATGTAACTGAATCTTAATGGGTTTTTCCAGTTTCTCAAGCCCTAATTGGCTCAATTATTAATCACGTCATTCTCACCTATTTCTCCAAAATCACTGTTCTAAAACACATTATTGACAACGCATGGGGTACAAAGACCTGAAATGATCAGATGTATTTATAATTTGAGGAAACATGTAAAATATTTAATTGATTACACCTGTTAAGTTATTAATGGAGCTACACATGGCCTTGTGTTGACTCTGTGGAGTTTGTACCCCCTCTATTAAAGCCGCGGAGACCCTGTTACGCTGGCGTTCGAGGGGCGTCCATGGCGCCTCTGTTGTGTACTGTACATGGATGGCTGCGCTAGTAGGTAAATAAATGAACAAGAACTTCTATTTTTTACACTCTGGTAATGAGATGAAGAAGAGTGAGGACTGGGATCTCAGGGCGATTTGATGCCACCAGGATGTGGAGCATTTGGAGTAAAATGTTTATGGTGCCAAAGACCAGGGCTGGGTTCTCATTAAGAGAACCCGCTGGTTGCAAGATTCATCAGTGTTCTCAGCCTTGTGGGTACATCATCAAAAGCCCCCATATTTATAACCATCAAACAGCAGCGACTGCCATCCAGACCCAAGTGTGTTTGCATTCAGGGAACTTTGCAGAACGCCACAAAAATGCACAGTAAATTTGATGAGATCAAAAACCTTTTTTTTTTAATGCACGTTCTGGCCAGTGTTCTCGATGTTGCATAATTCATGTTCTTGGGCTTGGTGCCTAATGAGAGTCTGATGGCTTGTTTTATTTTTTTATTTTATTTTGAGCAGTGGAAATCTCTGGGTGACCCCGCTCTTTTTGGACGCAGCCCTAGATTACTGTCAGACTGGATGTACTGCAGAATTCACATTCAGTCTCACTGTGCCGTTAAACTGTCCTTTTGTTATAGGTGTTCTGGCAATTATTTGGGGGGGGCACTAAAATCATTTGAGTAGCTTAAGAATGCAAATGGGTTGAATCAAAAAAACAGAAACGTGATGTTCATCACACAGTTACAAACACACGGCTGTCCAAAAGCGAACGCACTCTCCCAGATTGTGTCTGCGTACCAAAGCTTGTCGCTTAACATTCATTTCTGCCGCACTGCAAACTGTATTCCATAGCAGAATGTCAAGGTATCCATTTTTCCTTGTGTGTGATTGGCAGTCAGCATCAGGCCATAAACAAACAGCAGAGCGTTTGCTCACTTGAAACCCGCTGCCTCTTTAATATGTTCTGCGGGACCGTAATCAGTTACCACCGAAGATTAGCCACAGATTCCCACAGGCGCCGGGGATTCAGTGGAAATTTCCTGAATCCACTGCCTGCACTTTCGGCTCCTTTATCATCTTGCCATCAAACCATCTAAGATGTTGCATCAAACAGCAAGCATGCTTTCTTCATTTGGGTATCAGAAGCACCACTCAGACCTGTATGCACTGAAGGCCTCCAGTTATGGACTGAGAAACACTGCCTAATTGGTTTCACGCACTGCCTCCCGTGGTCCCAGACTCACATTCATTTGTGTGGCGATGTGGTCGTCAAGGATAAGGAGCAGGAGTTCAAAGTCAGTTTAATGTTTCAGTTTAATTCCACCTTCCCTTGGCTGGCGCATTTCCCACATTGAGGGATGTGCTGTGGGCAGAGCTGCCGAATCCAGCAGAGAAGATTCACTGATTCATTTAATGGGATACGGCGGAGAAGACCATACATCTTACAGCAGAGCCAAAGCGCTGAGGTATCGGGCGGAATTCTCTATTTCAGAGACTGATACATTTAACAGAATTTGGCAGAGCAGAGACACTGGTGTCTTCAATGTAATATAGTGCTGCACTCAAAAGAATGTGAGCACCAGCAGTAATACACACTCAGGAGAATGTGGTGGAATGCGAAAGAACACAGAGTAACATCGTAGGATGTGGTAGAACACAGGCAGTGATACAAACAGGGAAATATTATGCGATGTGGTAGAACCCAGGCAGTAAAACCCTTAATGGA
>JABFEB020000020.1:8147521-8158084 GCA_019775895.2 Stomatorhinus ivindoensis | reverse complement strand
GCATAAAGTGGTTCCTCAGTACAGGTGATCAGGATCCCCATATTACCCAGCAGTGTGATCTCATTGTCACGCATAAATTGGTTCCTCAGTACAGGTGATCAGGTTCCCCATATTACCCAGCAGTGTGATCTCATTGTCACGCATAAAGTGATTCTTCAGTAGAGGTGAGTTGGTTCTACAGTACATGTTCTCTAACAGCAGGGAAGCTGGCCTCCCAAACAGCTCAACAGATGGTTAGATAAACCAGCACATTCCTCAGTTTTCCCCATTGACGGGTTCTTTTTGGTATGTTCTCAAGTTCTCTTGTTGTTTCTCAGAGACTGTTTTCGATGCCTTCCATGGCATATCTCAGTGGCCTCACGCCTCTTTTTGATCAGTTCAGTTCTGCTTGTCACTAACTTCAGTGTTACATACACACATCCCCATATTTAGTGTCAAGCAGTAACTGTTCATCTCATTATTCCCTCCTGACATTTGAGTTCGTTCAAGTGTAATGGGTATTTAACTGATGTGGTAGGAGACCAATGATATTTAGGAAAGCATAGCTGTTTTGTGCAGTATGGGATTTGATATTAATACTTCCAGTGAGTCATTTCTTCCTCTCTGTGAAATAAAACTGAGCTTAGATAATATAATATTTTGCGACAGAAATCACATAGGTATTGAGATGAAATGAGTGCTAGTTTTTATAATGGGTTTTTGCATATGTGTTCAAGGTCTAAGCAGATGGATTTCTTAAAAAAAGAATGAGTTTATTGATTAGGACTGTGATACTTATACATTCTAGGGCGAAAAGCAATGCATTTGCTCTACATGAATTTACTCTACATGAATTTGCCCTATATTGGCTCTGCATATGATTAGTCTATTGTAGAATGGGCTCCCGTTGCTATGAATGGATGTTTTTGTGACCGTAATTGCAGATAATCCTACAGTGATACCAGTGAAGTTCCACCATGCTGCTCCTTCTTCTAATTTGTCCTTATATCTGCACCATGAGCAAAACTGACAGCTTCATACCAACCATTGTCCCACAGAAAAAAACCACCATCAGATCGTGTTTTTATGTCCCTTAAAAATTTTGAACGCAATAATAAAACAAACCCCACTCTCTCTCTCATCTAGTCAGCATCAAGGTCTTTCTGGAGATCAGAAGGTCGATGTCTACGATGTGAAATTCAAGTGCAGTCTGAGAATATGTCATGGGGGGGGCGGGGAGCACATGAGAAAAAGAAATGGCTAACATTTGGGGATGACAAATTCAAGAAGAGGACAGTTCCCATGGTGCCGAGGCGGTGAATTTCCCCAGAGAGCACTCTATCTGCCACAGCTCGCCCATCTTCGCATCGCTGCTAAAAATGGCTCACGGTGTAGAACGTCCTCGAGATAGGAACACAATGCTGTCTGTAGGATTTCGTCTTTAATTTTAGCCAGGGAACACAAAAGGCTAATCGGGCGCATCACCGAAGCCTCGTGTGCGTGCAGCCAGTGGTACGCTGGGCACTTGGCTTTGTTATGTGTCTGAGCCTTCGGAGCGCTGGAAAGCAGAGAACCAAGCACTGGGGCTGGTATTACTGCTCCCCGGGTGGGGGTGTAAGGGACCACTAAAAGGGCTTGTGTCTAATCAGAGGGCTTGTAGGGGATTATGGGGACACTCTGGGAGTCCTCTTTAAAATGTGTTTCGAAACACCTCTTCGGAGGAGTATGCAAGGAAAGGTTGCCCTATTAGTGGTTTTCTCTCATTCTCATTCTTTCCCATTCTCTCCCAATGTGGGATAGCCAATTATCCCATTTCTCCCATTATCCCATTTCTCATTGGTGCATCCCTCAAAGGACAAACTGCCGTGCCAACTGATCGGCCGTGCCAGCTGTCAGCTACCTGCTTCTGTGCTCTCCCCTGGCCGCGGATATCGTTGGGTGATTTATCGTGCTGGGAGCTCAGGAGTCCGGGCCTCCAGCCCACCAAGCAGAACATAGGCCGGTTTAGCATTCTCTAGGCTTCCTGGTGACTAACATGCGCAGCAGGAGTTCGGACTGGGAGCCTCAATGTGGGCTGCACCTCCACTGGCGTGTGACAGAAGAGGCCTCGGGGAATTTCGTTGTATTATCATGCATCTCATCCTTACTTAAAATCACAAAAAATTCTTCGTACGTCTAAATGAAATGCAGATGCTGCCGTCCACATGTTAGAAAGGATCATTTTGGTGTTCTGTGCCTGGCACACAGTGCTAGCATTCGACTTCAGTGTAGAATGGCTAAAAAGGGCAATTTTTGCTTTCTGATTGGGGTGGGTTGCCCTTTGCAGCAGTTGATCTGTTCATTAGGGCGTGTTTTCTTCAAAGTGCAACAAAAGCACAAATAAATGGAGTCGCATCAGTTAACCGAGTCAGTTTGCTTAAATCGTTGCATGGCTTTCATGACAAATTCCACGGTAGAGATATTTATGATTATTTGCTCAACTTGTGCCTTTCCTGCAAAATATAAATGATTCTGTCTCATTTTTTATTGTCTATGACTTGCTAATTTCTTTGGTTTTTTTCTATATTTTGAATACATGTATTGCTGATATTTTAATATAAAAATGCTTAAGCTAATATAAAGGCGACTAAATATCTGATAATATGTGAATATCTTAAATAGTAAATTGATTTAAATTGTACTGATATTCATGTTCTATTCTCTGTGTATTTATAGCCAGATTGTGCTTCTTTTAATACTGGGTGAGCTGAAGGCAAAGTGACTTTAGTTCAGTTATGAATGTTGCAGGGAGGCCGTGTCACGTGACCACACCACGTGACTGGCGGTGGCACGCCATCATGCTCTTCTGAAAGGAAGCAGCCCTATTGGACCAAAATCGGATAATCCGTAAAGAAGCTTACCTGTTTTAGCTACATGTATTTCCATTTCAGCCTCTTGTCTGAATGGGCCTGCATTGTGTAATGGGGGATTATTTTACAGCCGGCGCCTGAGCGCTCAGTGGCGCCCAGGCCTCAGATCCCAGGACGGCGCTGGGCCTGCACTGCCATGGAGAGCGTGCTGCACTTTGAGCGCCACAGAACCAGCAGAGACACCAAGGAGAGAAAACACACGAGTGCGCTTTGAAACTTACTGCCCAAGGAGTCTGACACCAGCTGAGTGTAATGTCAGTGCTGGGGAATAAGGCTTCAGGCGTGCAACTACCACACCGGTGAAGCCAACCTAGCTGCAACTGGAGGATCCTAATGACTCACGGGGCAGAGGAGCGGAGGGGAGGAAGCGAACGATTTGTTCAGCATGCTAAATATGGCCTATAATCTTTACTCCTCTGGGAGCCTTATTAAAAGTGAAAGGAAGATGAAATTCTGCTGCGGAGGCCATTCGTTCTGATGTTTATTAGAAGGTTTCCCGCGTTAATATTGAGGTTATGGTAACCTTAGTGGTGATAGATGCAGCCCAACGCTTCAGGTAATAATAGCAATGATAGATTCCCACCTGAACCCTCTAGGTGTAATCTAGCAGAAGGGGAAAGATAAAGCGCAAGCGCGATGCTGAGAGAGACGCGGAGAGTCTGCTCCTGGCTCACCGTTCATCATGCGCCAACTGACAGCACGCTGCTGGAATTTATGAAGCCAGTTCAATTTGCCCATTTTTCACTCAGTAACTATGTTGTTTGTTAGCGGAACGCATTGCATTTGAGTTCGTATGCGAAAAATATGTTTCCCTCTGTCCATTTACAAATGGATCATTTCCAAATGCTTAAATAAACCTTCATTTCTCATTTGTATTGCATAGTCTGTATGCACTTCATTATAGCGCTGAAACTTCATGCAGTTTGTCAGGGGAGCCTATTCTCGTTTTGAAGAATTTTTTGCAGGCATAAATGCTGCTTCTCTTGTTAATTTGCTAATGTTTTAATTAGAAATACAGGTATTTGTATTCAAAGTTTGTGAAGCAAGCAGAATAGTATAACAGAGTTGCCAGTGTATTTAAATAAAATAAATGCAAAACAGTAAAGTTTTTTTTTCCGGGAATGACTTATTCTACTCAATACTGCCAATAGAGTAAATACACTTTAAAGGTTATTGCCGTAGTTGTAGCTCCAAAGCCGTAAACCCTGCAGAGTAAACGGTGATACTGAATCCATCCAAATAAGCATTTTGAACACATTTTCTCAGAATCTGGGGAACTTTTCATTTTTATTAGATGGAGTTATTCTAAGTAATTTTTTGAGATGCCATATAAGGACACGTGCTTCCTGCTTGAGGGGGAAATTACTTCCATGGTTGGCGACAATGGGAACAGCATCCCTCCAATCAGATTGAGCTGCAGCATAACTGTGGCCCAGAAAGAAGGCGGAGCTAGCTCTGTGGAGTTATACCGCTCTTCATCCTCCAGATCGCTCACTCACCCCATTGCTTAAATTTCCTCTTTCTCTGTCAGTGCGGACAAAATGGCCACATGTTCATGGGGAAAACCTCCCACCAGCCACTGGGTTGTCTGGAGAGAATCAGGCCTGGAAACCAACACTGTTCGCGCAGATGAGCCGACTCGGGATGCTGAATGTGGGTATTCTGTTGTGCGGGGGTTTGGAGAATAGCCCCCTCTTGGGCTGCAAGGTCTGAATGGCGCGGGGTGTCCTCGGCACGTGTGGCGTGTACTGCTGTACGGACAGGAAGCGAGGAGAAAGCCTGCCAGCTGAAAGCAATTATTAATCCAAAGCAATTCGGATCTCCTGTTATCTGTTGAGACACCTGTTGTGGGCTCTGGGCAATGTACTGTCTTCTGTCTGATTTTTGTTTATTTGGCTTTTGGTTTGAATGCTGACTTTTAATAGCCCCCTGTAGCCCGTTAAAAAGTGAGCAAGGAGCGGGCTGAAAAATAACGATGGATGAAGAGTATTATTTAGGGTTCACATTCACTGTCAGCTTGCTGGGGTACGTGACGCCAGCATTGGTCCATTAGCTGGGAATTAATGAAGCTCATTTGTGTAAATGTTATTATATCCTTTGAAAGATTGTTTGTGTTGAGATGGTTAGGAAATACAACCCAGAACCAATTTCTTGTGGAGGACATATTAAAAGACCATTATCGCTATAAAAATGATATTTTGCTGGTCGTTTTTTTTTCGGGGAGTTGATGACACGTTACCATCCCATTCTTACTTAAATTGCCAGTGGAATAAACTAATTATTCACCCCTCCATCAATAGGCACCTAGACCACTGAAAATAGTCAGGGATATTGACAGGAAATTATCCAGACTGTTGCTCTGTTATCAAATGAAATGAACTGTCAAAAGTAAAGTCTGTGTAAAGTCTACAGCTGGGGGAATTTAAAGATCTTTTTATCCCTGATGTGGGGGGGCTGGGCTAACTGGGATGCAGGAGTGGTTTTTCTGTATTTGTGGGTGTCTGCAGCCAGTGGTGACAGATGGGCTGTGTATGCTGCCATTTCTGTGGCACTTTCCTGAGTCCTTATTGCCTGCTGTGTGTAACGACAGCAAGCAGTTTGGCTGAGAGTGTGGAGCCGAGTTTGATAAGGAGACTATAAAAAAAATTATAATTATTAACTGTAATAATCTAAGTCCTGGGGTGGCTTGGTGGCGCAGTGGGTAGCACTAGGGCATAGGTTCAAGTCTCTGGCAGGCTTCCATGTGTGTGGAGTTTGCATGTTCTCCCTGTGTCATTGTGGCCTTTCCTCCAAGAACTCTGGTCCCCGCCCCCCCGACAATCCTAAAACATTTGGAGGTTAATTTGTGCTTCTAAATTGTACCTGTGAGTGTGCGATGGGTTGGTGCCCCATTCCGGGTTGTTCTCTGCCTTCCACATGTAGCCTCCCAGGATAAGATCACCCGCATTATGATCATTCAAGTATGTCGTTCCGGTATCCTACACTGCGTACAACCTCATACATGTGGTTCTGGTTTCTGATTTCCTGCACATAGGGATCAGATCGGGTCCTTTGTTTTTGGGTCTTTTCAAATGTCCCCCTGTGCGCGGAGAGGATGAGGGAGATGAAACAACAATCAAAACAAATTTATGAGGATGCATAGTCAGCCCAAAATATATGCAGTTGCAATTATACTTTTGGCATGTCCCTCATAAACTGCTAATAAATTAATCAAAGAGCCACTCAGTCATAAGTCATTTCAGATGCAGTACCATAGCAACACGAAAATGAGCCCTTATCATTTTAGGGGCCCCGTGCTTCTGTTCTTTTCCTTCTTAATCAGACGCGATATTTGGTGCCCTGCGGCGGGGATCTAGATAAAAGGATTAACTGAGTCAACGCTAGTTAACAACACTTAGAGTTTGCCAGACACCCAAAAATAAACAAATAAAGCAAATAAATATATAGATAAATAAATAAGTCAAACGAATTTGCAATGCCTGTTTCAACATGTATTTATAATCCCTCATTACGTATTAGAAATGGACCGTGAGTTTATCTTTGCATAATTCAGTCCTCCCGGAGTACATGTGCTACCAGAGATGCAAACAGACGTTAATTTTCAGGTTCCTTTTTTTGTTTGTTTGTTTTACAAAGTGTTCCCAAGTGCTCTGAGCTTTGGTAGTATTGATACCAACCTTCTTTATGTATCTATGTAAAAATTATTTTATTTTAATTCAAATATGTGTTTTGCGCTGCTATTTATTGCATTGCTTAAAGTGAATACCGTGGTATTTTCCAGTTTCATTTGTTCAGGTGAGAGCATTTCTGTCCAGACCATTTGAGGTATTAGACTTAGAGAAAAGTGCACTTTTGATGTACAGTTTACAAGCAGTTTATATCTTTAATATATCTCCCCTCGACTCCTTGGATCATCTTGTTAGTGCACATATAACTCACCAAACCTGCCTTCTGAAGCCAGTGCTCCAGTGCTGCTTTTTTTGTGAAAATGCAAAATGAATGCAGACATTTTGAGTAAAACCCGGGGCTTAAGTGAAGCTCTGAAGCCAGCAGGCAGGCTTCTGACTGGAAGCAGGCAAAGAGGGAAGAGGAAATGAAGTTTTAATGAACGGTGAGCTTTGGCTGAGTCATCTGCTGGTGTTTCTACGTTACGTCCTATGGCTGGAGAGTACAGGACGCATTCCACTCTGCTGTCATCGCTGTAGAATTACTGAGAGATTTGCATATATTTCCATGATGAGCAAAGAATTGAATAAATAACATGGTAATATTCTATCAAAAGCATGAATTTCAAGATTAAAGTACTTCAGAAATGCGTTCTCTAATGTAACCCTACATTGGATAAGCAGTTATGGATGGATGGATGAATGCATGGGTGATTATTTGGCACTATTTTAAAAAAACCAAAAACAAGCTGGAAGGTGTACATGGAAGGAGAGATAAATAAACTAGACATAAGACAGTGACATTTCCTCTGGGTTCTCCGGTTTCACCCCCCCACAGTCCAAAGACATGCTGAGGCTGATTGAAGTAACTAAATTGCCCGTAGGTGTGCCTGTGTGTGTGAATGGTGTGTGGGTGTGCCCTGCGATGGGCTGGCCCCCCATCCAGGGTTGTTCCCTGCCTCGTGCCCATTGCTTCCAGGATAGGCTCCAGCCCCTCCGCGACCCAGTAGGATAAGCGGGTTGGAAAATGAATGGATGGATAAGACAGTGACAATTGCATACTCTGCTGCATGACCTATGACCCCTGCTTATAGTTGCTGTTGCGTTTGATATGCTGCTTGGTTTTCTCCATGAAATTCTTTGCTGGGAAGCACAACTCTGAAGGTTTTACAGCATTTTTGAAGTCTGTAATGGTTCTTGAGTGGTGAAGTTATGAGATGGGCAGCAGTCTGTTAACTCTTAGTATTTTCTCAGTAAGGGTTCAGTGATGGTTCTTGTCCAGCTTTTCTACAGATCTGGACCAGACATTTGCTTCATGGCTTGAAGTTTCAGTGCTTTTCTGGCTTAACTGGGCAGCCCTTCAATAGTGTGCTTTCTGCCATCTTTTTCCATCATCTGTGAGCATTTGTTTTTATCTGAGGTTGATATGGTTGGTTTTTTGCTAGAAAAGTTTGCCTAAGAGTGAAATATATACAGCTCTTCTCCCTCGCTGCTACTAAAAGCAGATTTGAAGTTCAGCAGTGGCTTCTGGGACAGGCTCTGGACCCCTCCCCCCCCCCCCACGACCCAGAAGGATAAGCGGTTGGAAAATGGATTGATGGAAGTTCAGCAGTAATGTTTTGTGTGGCTTAGACTGTTGTGATAAGGACTGCAGGGCTAAATCCACGTGTTGAGTTAGGTCTCGTGAGGAACCATCCACAGTCGTCTGATTTTGGACTCTTTGTGACAGCAGGTACAGAAGACTTTAGATACACCTCCTACCTCTTTTAAATTATGAAATATCCAGTCTCACATAATGGCTTTTTTCTGTTTGAGAGAATTTTGATTATTTCATGGGCTGACTGACTCCTCTCGGGGAATTAAGAGCCTGCTGATATTCCTGCTGATTGAATAGAGCAGTGTTTCCCAATGTGGTCTTCGGGGACCCACAGCTGGTCCATGTTTTTGCTCCCTCTGAGCTCCCTGCCAGACAGTCCACATTTTTGCTCCCTCCCAGCACATTTTTGCTTCCTCCCAGCTCTCTCCCAGCTAACATGGACTGTCTGTGGGTCTCCGAGGACCAGAATGGGAAGCACTGCTGTAGAACTTATACACCAAATCTGAAGTGTTACTTGTAGAGTGGACAGGGGCACCTGGTTTCCTCTGATTAGGTGTTTCTCATACTGGTTTGTGCACGTTTACTGGGAACACAGCCCCACCCGCAAAGCAGTCGCACTGTAGAGAGCCATGGCTGCTGGCAGTTTGTTTGCGGGGGGCACAGAAGCACTTGCACTCCCAGCAGGTGTCAGTGTTACATAAGCAGGAGGTTAGGGTAGTTTACTGAGGCAGACAGGGCCTCGGGAGCAGCAGAGGTGCAGGTCTGCGATGTATTGGGATGGCAGCGAGTCAAGGCGCATTCTGCCTCGGAACAGACTGAAAAATCATTAGCATGGATACACTGAAGTGAAGACGGCATGCGGACGTCCGTGGTCTGTCGCTGAGGGTGCATGTCGCAGTCCTAGGAAACTTTAAAAAGAGCATTTCCCAGAAGCACATTTCTCTGTCTGATGCTGTGGAAGATTTACAGGTTTATTTTTGACTATCAAAATTATAGACATGCTTGACACAAATTCATTTTCCTTACTCAATTAATTTCAATTTAATCTAAATTAATTAGTTGCTATAACAAGCCCTCTCCCTCTTTTAATCTCCCTGAGAAGCGAAATGAAATCGATTAAAGCAGATTGTGAGTGTAATATGGAGATGTGTGTACAGAGCATGGAAGCTGTACATTAGCTTTTCATGGCTGTGTTTTCACATACCTCATCCGGTAGGCTCCTACGTCATGAGCTATCTTCAGCAATTTGTCCCGTATTTACGCTATCATGCGCTAAAACGCATCATCATTTTCTCATTAGAACATGATGGCAGCATCAAACAATAAACTGATACTTATTATAGTCTTTTTTTTTTCTTTTTCCAGCATATGGGGACAGTCTTCATAATTGTATCATAACCTAGCCAGCAGCCACAGTCTGCCACAAATGCCTATGCTATACTTATGGTGATATTCAAAATGTGAGCGCAGGAGGCAGAGCATCACAAACCAGAATCACAGGTAGTTTGGAAAAGGATTCAAACCTGCAAGCCTGCAGCTATAAGGTTTGCTTTATAATTTCTTGTAACCACTTATACAAACGGATAATACATAAATAATAATATTTTTTCAAGTTAACTTGGTGCTTTTCCCATGGATGGCTGACACATTCTTGTTAAAGTTTGCAAATACCTTTGCATATTTGCTTTAGCATTATGATTATTGGAAAAGTAACATAATTCTCTTGAACGAGAAATCCTCTTAAATTCATGCATCTTTAAAAGCATTTTGCTATGTCTAATGTGGAAAATTTGACATGGTGCTCTAAAAATAAAAAGAGAGAACCTTTACAGATGTATGCCCTAATCATTTTATTATTTTATGCATTTCTAGTTGCTAATCCTAATTTCGCTGATTGCAGAGTCTCTTCCTGCCAATTCTGGTGATTTGACTTGCATGGTTTCATCTTTCGATATCTGAACAGCCCCTGGCTGCTACTTGCACATGTAATGTCCCCTCCGCTGCCAACTGGCATCTCAGTTTCAAAAAACGACAACTCATTGCACCATTTTTATGAAACATTCAACCAACACCATCAGTGTGTCTTCATGCCAATATCAGTATGTCTTCAAATTATAAAACACTTCATATTATAAATCACAGAGCACTTTGAAGTGTATTTAATAAAGTAGCAAGTCAAAGTCAAAAGTGTTTATTGTCAATTATGCCATGTTCACAGGACACAGGGAGGATTTAAATGACATTACTCTCAGAGCTCATGGTCCCACAGACAAGCAAGATAGATACAAGTATTGAAGTGTGTGTATCTATCTATCTATCTATCTATCTATCTATCTATCTATCTATCTATCTCTCTCTATATATATATATATATATATATATATATATATATATTATATATAAAAATAAAATA
>JABFEB020000020.1:8103191-8124683 GCA_019775895.2 Stomatorhinus ivindoensis | reverse complement strand
TTCACCACTCCCTTTTTACTTCCCACAATTAGCCGTGGATGACCTTTCCCCAGGGAGGATGCACTCCGTCCTCCACACAGCGGCAGAGAGGAAGCCAGAGACGCCCTCGGCCTGCTTCTGTCACCAGCTACCACAGACATATTTGAAACATTCATCAAGCTCGTTTGGGGAGAACTTAACTCAGAGTTGTTAAAATCATATCTAGCTCTGATTTGATGGACCCCAGAATTTTAGCTTGCGCTTCACTAACAGGAAGACTATTCCATACTCTAACTACACACTGTGCAAAGAAATGCTTTCTCAAATTCAGAGGAAAAATGTCTGCCCAGAGACAAACTTATACACGGATTTGTGTGTGTTGTTGTTTCTGTTTGCCGTGTTTAGTGTAAAAATGCCTAAGAAATCAAAAATGTGGCTCCACAGGTTTGCAGTCTGCGAGCATTTAGTCACTTTTTGCAACCATTTTTGGAGACAGTGTGACTAAATTTTATAACCAGTCGCACCAGTGTTACGTGCAAATATGCCCCTCGTTAATGCCCAGATATGCCCCCCATTTCGTAGCTGACCACATCGTCGTGTGTTAGTGAGACACCCGGCGAGAGCGGGAATTGCTGTTTATGTGTATGTGTGTATGTGTGAACGAGGTCATCGTAACTCAGTCCGATTGAGTTCCTCAGGCACTACTGAAGAGGTGCTTACAGTGAAAACCTTGCTTATTGCTTGACTGGTGCTAGCATGGAAGTTACAAGGAAGTGCAGAAAAAATACAGTAGATGGAATTATTTTGATAGCTCAATTAGACTAAATACCTCTTGCCTATGTCTCCAGCAGGTGCCGATGGTGAAATGTGGCCGCGCTTATTAGTGGGATAACGTTACATTGATTTTTATTCTGTGGAAAATGACAGATTGATCCGATGGCCAGATTTATTTATGAATTATAAACATGTCATGGGCCTTAATAGTAAAATCAGGACTCACACGTTCACCGTGAGGCACACGCATTTCAACAAGTTCAAACGCTCACACGCCACACCTTGTGTTTCTCACGCTGAGAAGTAAGGCATAACGCCCACCTACGTGTCCCTTTATATAGAATTAATGGAAGAGGCGTAAGTTAACAGAGTGTAGTTTTCAGGCAAATTCATAACAATTAACAATCCCGAGTGAGTTAGACAGAGTTAATAGCCACCTACTGTAGCAACCAATCAGACAGTAGCATTTGTAAACACGTTACATTACATGGATGCACAAACACACACGGAGTGCCGACAAGGTGGAAGCAGCAGAGCGAGACCTGATGAATGTGTAAGGCAGGACTCTAAAATGTTATGCACTGACCGTGAGACACATGCTGCGCCCCAAAGTATGTAGCCTTAACTTTTGCTGAAATTTGAGAGCCCCGGTAAAATATAAATGAAAAGCTGTGTCTCATTACGACTGAGACCATTCCCCCAGTAATTAACCAATAGCTAACAAAATGACTTCCTAACATAAAATATTGGTGCCATAAAAGTTTTAAGTTAAAATTTAAGTTAAAAAGGGTATCATTCTGGTATAGATATTTAAAAAGTTTCAATGATGCTCAGTCATACGGAGGATAATTATACACAGAAATCATGAATTAATGTTATGGCATCCAAAGGGGTGACTGTAACCGTAAGCCTTCTCAAGTGATCGGGTTCAGTTCAGGTCAAAGTCATCTGTCCTCAAGTCCAAGTCGAGTCCAAGTCTTTCCATCAGTTTTGCCAAGTCGAGTCACAAGTCATCAAATTTGTGACTTGAGTCTGAGTCGAGTCACGAGTCAGTGACTCGAGTCTCCACCTCTGGGTGTTCCCAAAGCAGGATTTATCAGTTACCTGGGTGAACTTATGATAGAAGTCATGATCCTCCCTTAAAAGTTTAGGCAAGGAGCATTCCCATTGGACAATCACGACTTCTAGCGTTCATCATTGTACGATTTTGGGAATAAATATTCATAATACTCGCAAATTAGCAGTGGCGGCTGGATAAGACTGCAGTCCTACACCTCTGTACCGCCAGCAGCGCAGCTTTCACAGTTTAAGGATCTTTGTCTGTACATCTTAGCAGATAATCCTGGATTCTCAGGAGTCTTCACACTATAAAATATGATTGGAATGGTGGGAGAATGTTTTTTTTTTGTTCATTTCGGTTTTAATGAAGCTCTAGTCAACGTCAGTTTTGCTCGGCGCCAGGTTCTATGTTCAATATTCCATTGTAGCTAGATCCCTGAGAAACTCGGGCAGTGCATTATTCCTTTTGTTTTCCAAATAAATGAGAAAAAGATAAAAAATCATGGCCTAAGGTTTCCATTCTGTATTGTCAGTTTCGTGTCATGGTGAAGCATCATTAGCCCGTGTGTTTCTAATTGTCAGAGAATCCACATCACGTGACTTTCAGTGCTTTCTGACTTTAAAATCCTCAGTTGCCCATATGAACCATTGGTGCTGTGGAGAAAATATGATTTTATGCATATTGTGGAAATCATCTCTTGGGTTTGTATGCTGGAATCTATATGTATGGAAGCAAAATGGTAAATTCATTACTCACTACACCACTGGCTTTGAGAATCCCTAAGCACAGCGACATCATACATCGTTTCCCCCTGTTAACATCAAGAATAGAAGTGTTCTGTTTTGTATGAAAGTTCCAAGAATTAAATAAACTGGCTGCGTGTTTTAAAATGCATGCAGCTGAATGCAGTGGCACAGATGCAGTGGCGTAATTAGGCACATTCACATTAGATCAGGTTGCCCATGTGTGATTGGGTGTCACCCGGCATGTTTATTACATGAGGCCACAAGGGGCACCTGGGCCATATTCTCAGAACTGTTCTCTCAGTCTCTCAGAAATTCTGCATGATGCTGCAGTCGTCATGTTTTCATTTTCAGTCACCACGGGCCCTCTCCAGACTGCTGTAGGCCAGAGGCTAGAACAAAATGCTGAGGATTTAGCCCCCAGTACTTTTCATTCCCACCACCGCATGTCGCAAATACACAGAGGTGTGGCTATGTATAACTGTTTCCCCCACAGTCATGTCTTAGAATTGTGGAGCAGTGTTATCTAATCCGGTTTTCAGGGACCCCCTAGATGGTCCATGTTTTTGTTCCCTTGTGGCACCCTAATGTGAGCTGGACAGTCCTGGGGTCCCTGAGGACCGGGCTGGGAAACACTGAACTACAGTAACTGGAGGAAAACATATTATTTGAATCTTTTTTTTCCTCTTCATATTTTGCACATTAGCTTTTCTTCTATGGAAATTCTGTTCTGCACTTCATACTGTTCTTTGACACATTTAAAGCATTATTCTGTTCTGTGCTTTTATAGATCAAATACCCGGGGGAGTTTCCCCTTTTCCCTTTCATTATTCAGATTGCAGAAAAGATGTGTGAGGTGATTTTATTTGAGTGGTTCAAACTTCCTACCAATGCTCAGTTTTTTAATTCATATCTGATGATGATACATTTTTTAAAAGAATCCGGAATGATCGTGACTTTGTGATGCCAGTTATTATTTGTGAGAGCCCTGCTAATTTATTCAGTTTGTTTTTTTGCATTATTGACCTTTGAATGTTATAAACGAAATTGACCTGTTTCATTCTGTCTTTCATGGCTTGTCAGAAATATTCAAATTATTTGAACCCATAAAAAGTCAGGCTGCACCATCGGAAATCACCGAGTCGCTTCAGGAGTAGCTGCTCCAAGCAGATGTTGCACTGCACAAACTAACCTCCGCCGGCTGTGTACATATCTACATTTTTTGCGTGATCACTGCCATACCCTGTATTTCTCAGAATTGTAAGGCCTGCCATAAACACTGCTATCTTCTTTCTTCCTTGCCGTTGCATTCTGTTGATTTGAATCGATTGCACTGCAGCTCACTTGTCCTTAACTGAATTACAACATGCTCTTTACTCCTTCTACGTACTGTCATTGGAACCGATCGGACCTGAAATCTGTTAGTTGTTCAGACCCCTAAACATTAAACAAGCCACTGATCTCGGTTATATGGCTGATTCCTGTTTTGGACCACATATTTGGATGTCTGTTTTCTGAAAATTGGAGTGATTGTATTTTATGGTTTAAACATTTCGCCAGGACTATACCGTACTTAGCTATGAGGAATGCATGTTTTCCAAGCTCAGGGGTTGAAAAATTATAATTATGGGATGACTTTTGTATATATTTCTCCTGACGTTTTCCACCCTGTTAGGGACATGTACATGGTAATCACAGAGTTTAAATAATGTAAAGTCTAACAATACAGAACTTTTCTGGGATACAATGTGTCCCTTTTGCTATGATAAAAGTCTCATTCTTGTAGCATTAGCAGTTTTAATTTTATGAAGAATACAATGTCAGAATAATGGAATCTGTGCATTTTTTGTCCCCATTTTGTTGTTTTGTATGAGGAATTATATTAATTAGAAATAAAAGAATATGTAGATGCATTATATGTACCTCATTTAATAATAATACTTTTTGATTATACCATTATTATCCATTATCATACACAACAAATACACTCAAATAATAAATCTACAAGTCATAAATAAATAAATATTCTTACAATTTCTACTCAGTAGGCTGCATATCCCACCCATAGCCTAACAGGGTGGAACCTAACAGGGTGGAATATTTCTAGCTAATTTAGCTCCAGCTCTTTGAGTGAGCAACATTTAGCTAGCACACACTCTACAGCTGATCAGCATTTAAATAGCTATTTTTAACATGTCTTAAAAAATATATTTTATTTTTCCAATAAATATTTCCCATAATATATACTAACAGGGTGGAACTTTAATGGTGCCTCAAATCGGTGTGTAATATAAAATTGAGAAAAATACAGGAGAGAGTGACAGTTAAAGCTTACCTTAGTCTTCCAGTTGAATTTCCCCCCAAAAACAAATGATGTCACTTCGGGGAAATGATTGTATGGATTTGTAATCTTTTTAGGGAGCCAAGAAACTAGAGGCTCACAGGGTGGAAAACGAATGTGGGACATATTATATATTATATAATTACAGAAGTTTCACCAGATTTGTTTCTTTCTCTAAAGGTAGTATACCCTAGACTATCAAAATAATAAAGAATAAGTTTTGCTTTTTATCATTTTACAGTTTATATTTACTGAGGAAGTTGAATACATTGCATTTGGGACATCCTAAAATGAGAGCATATTCCAGAGAAATGGTGCTTTAAAGAGATGTAAAAAGATAAAAATAGTAATTTACCTTTGTTAGAGCAATAGAAAACACCTAAACACACAATAAAATATGATTGTTATAAATATTTGTCTAATTTTATAAAAAGAATCAGAGCCAGTTAAACACGAGGACATGAATATGTGGCCCAAAACAGGAATCACCCATCTATGTTGGGTTGCTGGATCTGAGGCAGCTCGTGGGTGGGAAGGAGTCACATTACATTTGATGACAGGCTAAATTAGCTTATGAATAACTAAGGATCTGAGGCCCCCAGGCTGCCACTGCTATAATGTTTCTGCAGCGATTCTGCGTCCAGCTCGTCGGAGTCAATGGGAGCGATTCTGAGGTCCGTCTCGGGCGGCTTCTGCCGCGGTCTCTTCCCCAGTCCTGCCTGCCGATATTCATCAAAGGCGCTGGCTGTTGAGTAACCCCCCCCCTCCCATCTCAGAATCCCAGTGAACACTGGGTGCCTGCATTCCTGCCCATTCCCATTTCTCCCCCCCCCAGCACTGCCGGGACATCACAGCCACCCCTGTTTTCCAGAGGGAAGGACAGATGTGTGTCTCCTCTGACAGCCTCATTTCTCTGTGCATGGTCCTTTGTAAGGTGTAACCTTGTAAAGACAAAGTGCTCTTCCATTCATACACGTGTTTTCCGCACTGGTTATGCAGTGCACTGAACTTGGAGCCGATACCAGAAAGCACAGAGGACAAGAGGAATAGTGGACACCCTGGACAGGATGTTAGTTCATCCGAGGACAGTATGTATGTATAAATGAACACACATAAATAATTGATTTTTAGTAGGGCTACATTTTATTATAAGTTGAATTACTCAAACAATTAACGCAGGAGCTGTTCATTTGCCTAAACACCCATTCTAAATGCATTCTTTGCTCTGTGGTTCAGGACATTTCCCCTATGATATCACTGGAATTTTTGAGGTCAGATCTCAAGCTGCAACTGTCCTTTGCAAAGTTCAGTAGAAGCAGGCAGATCCGCGTCAGTCCTGTAACCGCAGCAGAGTAGATGGTGTGAAATCCGTGGGCAGATCACTCTGAAGTCAGTTCACAGATTAACCACATTATTTGTCTACAGTAGGGCCGCGACAAGCAGAACCCACCGCTTCGCCCTCCTCAGCGTAAGGCGAGAGCTGTGGGAGGTGATAAGCTTCAGTTCTGTTTGTTTTACCCGGCACTCTGCCAGAACCCAACACCCCGCCTGTTAAATCTGCTTCCTCTGCGCTTCTCCCCTGCTTCATCACGTCCTGTTCCTTCGTCTGAGTCTCCACTCCTCTCTGGTGTCTCTCCGCCCCACTTGGATCCCCAGTCTCCATAACTATGGCTGGTTTTTTGTGTCTGTGCGTTTTCGAGGTACAAATATTTCCTGCCACCATGCGCTTGCCGTCCACTCGAGACGGAGGATCTGTACGGTTTAAGACGTGCTGTTCTGAAATCAGGCCAAGAACGCTGCTTTGGATACCCTTTGGGGAGGGGCTCAGCATTTCCACCCATCCAGTATCACTTTCTGCCTAACCCCCCGCACCCGCCATCTTTGTCATCAGGAAACAGCTGCAAAAAAACAGCGAATGCTAGATGCAGTTTAGACACACTAGTGTCACATTCATCTTACGCTTTGCAAACAAAATCCATAATTAATAGATATACTCTAGATGTCATTCTCTGTTCTGGATGTGGAGTCGGCGCTCAGTGTTTGGGTGAAGATCCACGACCGTCTGCTGCGGTGGAATGTCAGCGTTTCGCCCAGATGTCCCTGGTGCCGCCATGCGAGTTTCACTGTCCTCCAGGCCCTCAAAAGCCGGCCCGACCAGCTTGGCAGCACCGCACCAGGCCTCCCTCGGCGACATACTGATGAGATCGCCGACCTGCCTCCCTGTCGGCTCTGCCGCGTCCTTCGCTCAGGTTCCGTCGCCATAGAAAGCGGTGGCGTTAGGAGAATGTTGAACAGCTGGTGAACTCTTTCCTCTTTACTACACAGAATCCCCTTCTGGCTGCAGGCCACATGGACTATAATATTATCCATAAATGCATTGATGTTTAAAGGTGCTTCTTATTTCTATGTATAGGTGAGTTTAACCCAGCCTGCCAGCATAATAATAATTGGGCAGCTCAGTGGCTCAGTAAGTCGCGCTATAACCTTACATTTTCAGCACTGCTGGTGTGGATCATGCCCCAGGTTTAATGTGCGGAGTCTGCATGTTCCTCTGCTGCACTGCTTTCTGCCTTCCATCCAAAAACCTGCACTTAGGTTTCTCTGAATTGCAGGAGAGGCAGTTAGGAGACCACTGGTGTCTTTACATCTCCCATACATTTGTATATTTGACAGATGCTAAATAAAGCAAAGCGGCTGCAATACAGAAATCAGGGTCAGTCAGTTGGAGTTATTCCAGCTAAGGGCCTTGCTCAAGGGCCCAGTGCTAAAATCACTTTGTTGACCTCAGGATTTTAACCAGCGACCTTCTGATGATGGGCCCAGTATCCTGACTAACTGAGCTACACCCGAACCCTTAGTAGCTTATGCAGGAGGTCATGTGCTTCCGGAGATGGGCTCCAGTCCAATAGGAACCCTCGCACTGGATAAGTGATATAGAAGTTCAACAATGATGCTCATTATTACTATTATGTTGTTTCTCATTTTATCTATGTTGTTCACAATTCCCTTACACACCATATTAATCAGCATATAGTACTGATCCCGCCTGCCGTTGAGATGCAACTGGGCCTGCATACGCTCAAAGCAGCTAGAGATGTTTTTCACGTCTCTGAACGAAGCGGCGTTCCTTTAAAAAGTACCGCAGGGAGAGGCGGGAAAATGGGGGAGATTAGGGCCATGAGAAGGATGTGAAAGAGTATTCGATTTCCCGGAAGGAAATAGCGGGGGTCGTCGGAGCTCCCTCCTCATCGCAGTTTAGACGCTAATATGAAACAAAAGCATCCATCATCAGATAAAAAGATGGGTAGAATGACCTGGTGGTGAGGGACTGGTAGGTGCGTTTCCCAGCGACCTGGATGTTCAAAGGCTTTTTCTTGCTCTAGAGAACATGAAAGGCGTGTTTAAAAATTTAAGCCCCCAATCTGTTCTAGTGCTATGGAGCAGCAGATGAGGCCGTTCCTTACCGCATTGTAATTTTCTAGTCTCCGGCTTTTTAAATTAATTAAGATGTTTATAGCAGCTGCTTGCAGCTAAGGGAATGTTTATAGACTTTGCCATGAATTATTACTACTTCACACCGTTTTGTTGTGACTGCTTAGCCCAGAGTTTAAGGATTTACCCCCTGCTCGAACGCCTCTGTGTGCGTGCGTACGTCTGGGGGAGTGTGTGTTGCCTTCCGAATGGCCCGTTCGCCCCATTTTCTCCTGCCTCTCATGTTAGAATATCTCAGGCAGAAAACCAGTCCCAAGACACTTCATCAGTAATGGCGGTCAGCCGCAGGATTCTCTGCTAAGCTAGCGGTTAGCTGCGCTTAAATTGTGACGCCTGTTTCAGGTATTTGCCACTTAATGAGCTTGATTAATGAATGCGGCAAGACCTTAGTGGTCTATTGTAAACACAAGAAATGTGCGGCGGTCTCAGCTGCGCTAACGATGCACTGAAGATCGTAGATGAAAATGGCAGCCACGTTATGCTAACTGAACTTAACCAGACTCACATCTGTGTCTCTGAGAGACAAATGGACAAATGTCCAACATCTCAGGAGTTTGTGACGCAGACCCCGCTAACTGACAGGACCTTTATGCTGGGAATTAGAGCATTGGTTGTGCCATCTCCCCTTAGCTAGCCTACAGTAGGATTAATGAGCTGAGCATGTCTCCTTACTGACCTGTGCCGCCCCCCTGCTTGGTCTGTGTCGCCACGATGCCTTTTCCAGCTACTGCTGTTTTCTTAGCCAGCAGAGGAAGCTATTCAGCATATATTGAGATTGTTCTTCAACTAAATAAAAGAGCAGCCCTTCCCGTTGCGCCATGTGGTTGTTTTACCGTACAATGGCGAACCCTGGGTAACCTCAGCCTTCAGCAGGGTTGCCTCTTGAAATACCTGTACTGCTCGATGAATGGAGCAGTTTATGATTCTCCTCCGTTTGGGTGACACTCCCTGCAAAGGGAGTGAGGCAGAAAGTCCTTTGTGTTTTATGTTTGTTTTATGGTGATTCCAATTTCATTCAGTAGGAAAGAGTAAACGGAATAACACGACGGAATAATGGCACAATACAAGAAATACCAACATTTAGAACACATCCATCCTTCATTCTATCCTGGTCCAGTATGGGATTATGGTGAAACTGGAATCTTTCCCAGGATGAATAAGGAACAAAGTTGGGGGCACCCTTTGAATCTGGCATCCAACAATATCAAAGTAATAAGTAATCACATGATAATTATAATAATATTACCGATGATTTCACTGGTCTTTGTTTTGCATATCGATTCCGTAACTGGTTTTGATTCAGGTTGAATCTCAGAGTAGTTATTCAACAGCGGCCTGCCTACGGGCATAATGTTACAGTGAACAGAGGAGCTGTATTCAACTCTGCGAGTGTGATGAAAGGCAGATCTCACGGACTATTAAGTGGGTTGCCTTGGGTTTGTGTTACTGGGGAGTCAGAATGACAGGTGAATAAATGTATCCTGTCCAATGAGCTAAATGACATCAGCTTCAAACAGGTTTAATTTCCCATGTCTTCAAACTCCTTACAATGTGCTTGCTGTCCTCAAGATTTGTACAACCAGCCTTAATATGGCTTAATGTGACAAGAATACCTTAAGTCTACGTCATCAATCATTCATCGCTCTGCTGGCTATTGGTGTACCGGGCATGTTTGACACTCCTTCTCATGTGTCGATTAATACATCATGAAGTGCATCATGATTGCAAACTGCTTCTGAGTCTTATAACTCATTTGTGATCCTAATGTGGCAGCCAACATTGTCAGATAGTCTCGCTTGATTAGTGCAAAAATTCAGCGTGACTGTGTCGCCAAGAGGCCATTGAAGTGTCCTACAGATGCACTCTGCAAGAAGTTTCTTTAACATTTCTGTTGTGTGGCCTTCAGATCGTAATCATGGGGTGAACGATAAAAGATTTGCTGTGCACCTGAGAACCTGTTGAGGGTGATTTATCCTTGGCAGATGTTCAGCACAGCCTTGGCAAGCTCCCTCATTCTTCCAGGTGTGTCATAGCAACCAGGTATCTGGTGCTGTTGGTTGAGTCTTGAACATCGCCAGACCCACAAACCAGGCAGGGGTTGCGTAGGCGAGGCACAGGCTGGGGGGGGGGGGAATCTCCCTCTGGGAAACATGAATGGGATGTGAGCCAGAGAATCTCTGTCCTCTATGCTGAGTTTTTCCAAAGGACTGTCAAGTCTAATACATCCGTTTGTTGCCTCATTTCCCTGCTTGACGTCAACTAGTTCTGAAATGCCACAGCCCTCAAGTCGTATGGAATGTTGACTGAAGAGTCCGAGCATAAACCAGCCGGAATCGAATCCGTCATTCTGCCCCTGTCTGCATTTGTGGGTCTTGGCTAATGTGCTGTTACTTTTCATCAACAAATTTATAAACTGTGGCCATTTCAAAGGAAAATGTTGAATATGTGATGCTCCATAGGGTTCCTTCAGTTTTAATTGGTCAACAGAGTATTTGTGTGCAAAGCAACTTCCTGGGTCTACAAAGTACCGTTGCTTTGCTCTTGCATCGAGAGGTATAAAGGGCTACATGTTGTCCCTGGGTCTGCCCCGCCTTCGTATTATCCTGTCTCTGCAGACTGTATGCAGCCAGCTGTATGCACCGTTTTAGTTTTTATGAATATTGGGGTGGCTGCAGATAGAAAGGCGTGCAAATGGCTTTCTGATCTTAAACCGCAGAATGGCAATCTTTCACTTCCTGTAGACGGTTTCAGCTTCCTGTTGCGCACTCGGGCCGGCACTGAAATGCCTCAAGTTGTATGACTGCTTGTTTATGTTCACCTTTTTATTATCCACGAAACTACTCTGTTACATAAACCCAACATTTACCACACATAACCACAGTTAATTTGCAGTCGTCCCCATTTTTAAATTTTTAAGATAAATTGGTGTACATGAATTTATGTTATAAAAGCCAGCCGAAACACTAAATATTTGTTAAACTACAAGACTGTACCAGCCCTCCTTGGACCAGTTAGTAATGGTAACGCTCTCATCAATGAATTCTTTATGAATTAAATTAATTAAAATTCCCTGGGTCCTTGGCCAGCTGTTAAATTGGTTTTTATTCCTATGGGTCACACTAATTTAGTGGCCATAAAGTTAACAGAAAAAAACAAGAATTGGTTGCTACAACATTAAAAAAAAATCAGGCTGATGCCTGCAAATAGTTTTGTGAAGTATCGGTGTCTATCAAATGGACCTTTTCTTTACATGTGTTAATTTAAAGCTTTGTCTATATGTCAATGACAAAATAACACCAGGGCCGTACCTGAAGAACAATATACAAGTAAAAACCAATTTAAAATGGCCAGAAATAACCTAGCCTGGAGGTTATCAAATCTCCTGAACATCCCTGGACAGATGGCTTCTCAAAGGATTTTGAAGGGGTTTATTTCAGAGAGGATATTTTTGTGATCATTACATTTTTGTATTTCTGATTTATAAAGCGGTCTGTCTGACAGCAGCACCGATGAGGCTCCGTGCCGCTTTGTGTGCCGTGGGAACGTCAGCCTTACGGCACTTTCTCCAGTGTCTCGTGGTTGTCGATAGCTTGAGGCAGGTACCTTACGGAGGTGCCATATTAATCCCAGACAAAGAGCTTCCATTTATTTTTCTCGGGTTCTCAGGGGTCCTATTAAAGAGCCATTAGAGAATGCAGTTGAGAATATATCAAGCTGGAATGAATCAGAGAAGTATTAAGGCATAATTATGCCAGATGGAAGCCTCCCAGATTTCAAAGCACTATTTGTGATTGAAGCTTCATAAGATTTACTTTAGGTTTGCTGTTTAATTAACTTAAATAATTGATTCTGTACTGTCTTCTATCTCACTTATGTTTACTGGTACAGAAGTCCCTGTGTGTTCCTAAGGCTGGAAGACAGGGAAGGAGGACAAGTTCGTGTATCACTCCTTTTATTTGAGGTTCAATGAGTAGACTGTAGAACTTCTGTGAAGCTGCACAATCCTCACCAGAACATGTGGAGCTTGTAGATGGATGGATGGATGGATGGATGAATGGATGGATGGAGGGACTTCAGCATGGTATTCTTCATCCCAATCACAGCAGCCCTGGTCTGCCCAGAATTGTTGCAAATGACGTTTTCTCCAACATTCTACCCTTTCATCTAGTATGCATACCAAGAACAATTGAACTATTGGAAGAATAAGGTTTTTATGTAAATGAGTCAGATCTGTAGGAAAAAAAATGATTGTTGCTGTCTTACTACTATTGGTAGCATTAAAAAATACCCACTTTAATGCTATGGAGGTGTTAGGTTCTGTTGCTTGTAAGCCTCTCGGCCCTCGTACCGAACCCTGTGCAGATACAGGCTGGGCCATAACAGCACCAATATGATTGGCATAAGATCAGCAGGCAATGCTTCAGTGCCATCAGCTGAATCGCAGGCTTGCTGCGTTCCGTGGGGCTTCTGTCGTTCTGAGCGTCACAGCGCGGAAGCTGCAGCTTCAGGCATGTGCAGGGAATCGGCCCCATTCATAATAACCCTCCAGAGATTCACAGCTTGTCACGTAGCTCCGTTTCCACCCTGGCAGCTCAGCGGCGCCCCAACCTCCTGCTGACATGCCACCACACTCTTCCAGACCGTGCATGTGTGTCTGGAACATCTCCATCGGACCTCAGCGGGTTTCGCCAGACGGCACCTTCTGGGTTTTATCCGCCCTTCCATCTTCCAAACTGCTCCAAACCGCGCAGCGAGCCTGGAGTCTGTCACGACGGGCCATGAGGCTGGGGAGAGCCCTGGATGGAGTGTCAGGCCGTAATGAGGCAAACACTGACATGCACAGTCACACACCAGGGGAAATTTAGAGGAAGCTATTCAACTAACCACATCTTTATCGACTGTAGGAGGAGCATTACTTAGATAGACGTATGAAAAATACATTTCAGTACAATACCAAGTATTGGCTATACTGAGATAATCATCATACTGACGTGGAAATGTGTCATACTTTAGGACATTTGAATTGTCTTATAGACTTATTTATAATTATGACATCATCTCTCCTCTTTCTGTTGCATGAAGCTGCTAAAAACAGTAACTAATAGTAAAACACCTAGTCCAGGAAATGGAAAGGTAATTTTTTTTGTTATACTGGATACAACATTCTATGCGCTAATCTGGAAAATGATCTCATTATGCTTGTTTTGACATAACCTTTCTATCTTGGAAGACCTTATTTTGTGTAAGAAATTAGAAATATATGACATTGTGGTGTTTTTCAGTGTACTACATCAAAGTTTCAAAATCGATCTCTGACCAATATGCTAATAGGTTTATTCAAAATCATCTTTATTCTGATTGGTCTACCTGAATATCATCTCAATTGGCACTTGCATACAAAATAGTAAAGTAAAGGTGGAGAGTTCAGGTGCAGAAATTAAGAATCCAGTCCAAGATTTTGTTTCAACCAACCAGTTGAGTACTTTCTGCCTGTAACTCTTTTTACTCAACTGGTTGGTTGAGACAAAATCTTGGACTGGATTCTTAATTTCTTAATTTCTTAATTTTTTCTTTTAGTACCTGAAACTATCCACCTCTGCTAAATCGATTGAAACTCGTGATTCTGGAGACACATTTTTGCATTGTTTCCCCAAGATTTGTCTTTATTCAGTCTATATCACTGCTTAAAGATTTCTGGTCTAAGTCGACAGTCCTGACCCCTGTCTTCTCATCATGGAACATTAAGATCTCATTCTCATCAGAGGTGCTTAATCCTGCAGTGCATCCCTGTCCCAGCAGTCTAGCAGGTTAGCCAGAGCTATATCACTGCCAATCGCAGCGTCACTGCAATACACATTTTCGGATGCTTACATTTCAATGCGATTTATATTCTAACCGTATTTCTTGCACGTGACAAGTAAAAACCTTGAAATCCTGGATTCCTCTGGTGTAACTTCCCTCTTACAGTCGTGGCAGATTGTAGGACAGAAACTTCTCATCTATGTAACATGTCAGGTTTGGAACTGAGCTATGAGGGGTAGAATAGGACTCTGGGCAATTTTCATTTCAATTATGATTTTTACTTTCAATGATCATTAAAACAAAATAATCAAGATAAAACACTCATTGATACCGTAATTACTTTCGCAGTGATGCTCATTTTGCCTTGTGTTATAAATCCAGTGCACCCCTTTCTATGCCAGTTTTGCTTCTCATTTGAATTAGAGTTCAAAGAAGTCCACTGTTAAAAAGTATTTTTTTAACAAAAAATTCATTAAATCCATGATATTTCCAAAAATAGGAGTTATATTGTTAAGTAATTGCAATCTCAATATTCACCAAAATAATCACAAGTATGATTTTTGCCATTATCAAGCAATCCTACTGTACAGTAAGGCCCATGATATACCCAGTAAGAAGAAAAAAACAGATGAAGTCAGCTCAGCTGAATTCACAAAGGAAAGGAGCCATGGAGAAGATGGAAGGGACACTAGTTACATTCCAATAAGCCACAGGAGCATGTGATGAATGAATAAACGTTTTAATGGAGACAGAAGGTGTTGTACTCCGCAGCTATTATTGTACTGGGTAAGGAGCTGACCCTGTCGTCAGGCAGCTGCAGTACTTCTTCATGTCATATGTTGCCAGCGTAACTGGCGAAGTGGCTGGTTTGTTTCTCGGCAGAACGCCATGAAAGTTTGTTGTATCTGGATAATATTTTCAGTAGTATCACTTAGGAAAAAGCTCCACGGAACAGGACTCATGATCCAATAACATAACAGTAAAGCTGGACTTTTATTACAGTTTGCGCGTTGTTCTACAAACATTTTCTTCTGATGGCTCTGTGTGGCTTCTCTCAGTGAGAACCTTCTCAGGTCCTGAGGGTGACCTGCCTTGGGCTTGGCTTTAGGCTTGTCCTGGTTTCGTCCTCTGATCCACACTGGGTCTGATCCACACTGGATAAGCAGCTGCATGAGCCTGGACTAGCTCGTACTGAGCTGGGCCCACATTTTCCTCCGGAAACCCTTCGAGGGTAAATGACTTTTGCATTCAGAGAAAAGTTCATGCACACCACTGTTGTACTGAGCTGTTATTTTTGCACTTATAGTGTTGCTGTTAGCTTTAACGAGACTGGCCATTGTTTTCCACCATCTATCATTAATAAGGTGTTTTCAGCAACAGAGCTGCTGCTGACTGGATATTTTTTTCTTTGTTTGTTTGTTTATTACACTATTCTCTGTAAACTCTAGAATCTGTAGCAGGTGAAGCTCCCAGAATGGTGGCTGTTTCTGAGCTAGAACCGCCATGTCCGGCACCAACAATCGTACCACATTCAAAGTAACTTCAGCCAATTGCCTTATTAAATGCTTATTAAAACAGCAAATTATCCTCTTCACTCTGTTTGCATGTTGTTCGTAATGAATTGCAGCTACCTAATTCACAGTTTGGAGGATGTTTGTGTGAATAAGTGAGTATATCTAACAAGGAATATTGCGTTGTTATTTTTATCATCGGTTGTCTAGGAGGTAAATTAGCGATTGCCTGTTGTCAGTTACTGCCTGGTTTCTGGGTAACACAGAATCTTTAGTAGCCTCAACCAGCATGAGCAGATCCGGAGCCTGGTTCTGTCCTGCTGGCAGATTAAGGCGCATGTTGTTGAATAATAAGCACTGGCTGAGGCACTTTGCCGTGGATCTGCGTGCTGTCGCAGAACGTCCTCGGTTCTTGCTCTCGGTGGGATCAGGAACCTGTGGAAACGCCGGCATGGACCAGGGGAGTGAGGGATATGTGTGCACATGCTGCCGAAGGAAGACGGCGTGCTCTTGGGTCCTGCCTGGTCCCAAGATGATTGAGATTAACCACTGATACAGGCTTTACTTTCCATTGACGTGTTCCGGGTCGTGCATGCAGCATGGATGTAGCCAATAGGTGGGTCCAGAGACCCAGTTTGGAGGCTACTGAGGCACAAGCGCCTCATTTACAATTCAGGAATATCTTCCTGCATAAATTTTCATAATCGACTCGATTGGAGCCATCCTCACTGCTGGGATGCATTCAGCCAGATGGCCGCATATGGTCCGAATGCTCTCTCACTGACCTATGACCTCTGACCTAGCCCAGACATGGAAAGGGGCACCTCTGTGGTTCCCTTGACCCCCGACCTTGCCCAGGCATGTAGGAAGCGCCACACTGTGCACTGCTGACACATATTCGGGAGTCTGGCAAGGGGCTGTGAACCTGTGATTAAAAATCATATTTTACAGTTTCAGTTCCGCTCTAGAAACATAGACACACTAACTCTTCCCTTAAGCAACCAGGTTAAACAAATGTTTTATATTTGGTAACACAGGACTAATTTTTCCTTTTTTTTACAGGTATTTCTGTAACGAAGAAGACACACACTTGTAAGTATAAATATTCTATTCATACATCTTTTAGTATGTTGTAACAGGTGACTGGCTGCACCAAATAATTGTACAGAAGCTGATTTGATGGGAGATCTATGGGCTAAGGAAGAGTAACAGCAAATGCGAATAACTGTATCTACATAATTACAACTCAAACTGCAAGCAAATATAACTGAAAACATAGTCCTAGAAATACAGTATTCTCCCAAAATGCTGCAGGATGTATAAAGGCCTCAAAACTGTTGACAACGAACATTCTCTGTATTTTGCAGAAGCAGCATTTGTTTCTTGTATAAAATCTGGAATTATCTGCAGTTTTTTCATGTGACTGTTTAGGGGTCATGTTCCCACCCGGAAGACAGTGGGTTGAGAAGCTGCTCTTTGTAGTCTGCAGAGCTCACAACAAGGACGTGGTTTTTTTTTAAACTGCGCACACAGAAGATCACAATCCACAGATATATTTTTGCACATAAAGGCTGGTGCAAGACATTCCATTATTCTGTTAACACTGGGTTTTCTAACTCTATATTCAAAGAGAATCAACTGTTCTTTTTATTTTCACCACTCTGCCCATAGATATTCCATGGTACTATAACACACTCCTAAAGAATTCATTGCTGTTTCCTTGAAAGCCCCTGGGCCCTTGTGGAGAACATAAAGCAGGCCCAGGTGTACAATGCTCCAAAGCTCAGATCTTTGCTGAGAAACAGTCGATACGCTTCTTAGGCTGACATGTATCGTGGTACCGGTTCTTTGGTTACTATGTGGGAGTATTAAATCGAAGGAGAAGCTGGCTAACTTATCAAAGGGGTGATAACAGAAAACATTTCAGTGTCCATTTTCAAGTTGTGCTTTTCTGCGAGCCATCTCTGGGCTGAGCAAGAGAATAATGGCAATCGTGAACCTGTTAGTAGGGATAACCTTCTTATGAAAACAGGGTTTTATTCATTATTAGTTGTAATATCAGTGTCATTGAGTACCTTTATCTATATTTTCTGATGAGCTGAGTGATTCAGCTGATTGGAGGTTGCACTGGCGTGTTGAATGTCCCAGTTTCAAACCTGGGGCTGGCCAAGATACTGTAATTCTTCTCTTTGCTGATGTGTGGCTCTATGGATTGGGACTCTGTGCCCATAATCAGAAGGTCACCATATCAGATTCCATGGTTGGCAGAGTGATATCACCAGTGGGTTTGTGAGCAAGGCCCTTAGCCCTAATTGCCCCAGGAAATGGGCAACCTTGCTTTCATCTTTGTGCACCTGCTAAATAAATGCATGTAATATGTCAAGAACAGAACTGGGGTATTTACTAAATCTCTGCAACTGCCAGACCAACTATGGTCTGATTTGACAGATGGAGACCTATTCCCACTTCTCCCTGATTCCGAGGACCATACAGGTGGGAATCAGATGAACTGGGTTTTTCATTTCCTTCATTACCAGTACCCTGGACTGGAGAGTTAATTGTAAGGAGGTGATGTGGTAAGAAAAAGTGGCTAGAGTTAGGCTAGTTAAAATGGTTAGTGATTGTAATACAGCTACTCCTCACTTGACCAAGTCCCATTCTTGTGACTTTAGTAGTTTAGCAAATTGGTCAATAAGTGAGGAGTATACTGTACTGGTAGTGGGTTAGTGTCAGCCATCTTTAGATGTTGTTTAATGTCACCTTGGCATTTATAACATTTTTTAGTATATTTATAAATGTTTATATGGTAGTTTACTGTATTCTGTACTAAACAGAATAGGGGAAATCAATTATATTATACATTACAGAGGTTTGCTTACTCTACAGTGTGAAATACCAACTCGTTGGAGAGCTGGACGTAAGTCTGCTCAATCTTTAAGCAGGTAGGTCATCGAATGATGAGTGTTTGTACTACTTTCACAGTATCCGGTACAAACTCCATCACTTAATAACAGCAATAAATACTTGTAATATAGAAATACATTAAGATAAGCTAGATATTAGCTGAATTAGTAGCATGTTCCCTTGGCTTACCTCAGCCAAAAAGCAGTAGGTTTTTAAACTGCAAATTATAAAGCAAAACAGAATATCAAGACCAAAAACATGAAACAGTTTTCATTTTGGACTGATGCTTCTAAGAGCCTCTTGGGGAAATCTGTGCCCAAACAAACATAAATATTACTTAATAATCCCATTTCACTTTCAAAACATTTATTGAACAGCTATTCTGGAAAAGGAAATTATATTTTTGCAAGACATTATCAAAAACAAAATCCCTTCAATTCTGCAATGACACAGCATGTTACCAAAATCACTGTATTGGAATTTAGTAACACTCTCTGTCATGTTTTAGACATCAATGGGAACACAAACCTTTGTGGAACAGCTTGGTGTTACGTGCTGTGACTCCACAATGGCAAATTCCCCCATGGGTAGCAAGCAGGGGTCCAAAGAGAGTTAACTTGAGTCTGTGTCAAGGCACTTCTCATTGTCATTCTCATACTTGCTGAACTGGTTAGAAGAAGCAGCTGTAAGACAAGAAGTGGGTGTGGTCACTTTATTGGTCAATGACGGCAGTTAATTTCTGTAACCTGGGGATCTTTTCTCCACTGCTTTGCTCTCCTGTGTTTTCCCTGGGAATACAGTTTTTCCTGTGCTAATGCAGGCCACTGTTCTTGGTGTTACTCTGTCACTGTACATATATACAACACTGTGCCAATGTCCTAGGCAGTCAAATACATCGGCATCGTTGGTGTAGAATTATGTCTGTCAAGGTGTGTCAGCATAGCCTCGTCTAAACCTCTCCTAAAGTCACCCCCGTATTTGCAGCAACCATCCAATACACCTTTGCATTTTTGATTCGACCCTTAGATCGCCATGTTTGGCTAAACAGTGCCTCACTGAGCTTTTTGCCAGTTGAGGTTATAATTTTGTTGACCTGGTTGTGAAATTTGACAGATACGTTGAATGGCTGAGGTGCCCCTGAGGTGAGGGTTCATCCAGCCATCCAAACCAGGGATCCTGTACCCTCTTGGAGAACAGAAGTTCTTAAAATTCTTGTTTTTATTGTGTAACTTTTAATTCACGCATATTCTGATGTTGAGTATTGTTTTTCTGAGCAAATAGAAAACGTTAAACATTTTCTTTGACTGCCTGATATGCAGAATACCGTATGTCTCTTATTGAACTGCCCCATGTACGATACCTTACTTATGGATTCTCTCTCTTCCGAGCTCTTCACGTTTTGTAATGCCATAGTGCGGTAGGCTTCCTTCGCTAACTCATATCTGACCAAAAATAAAGTTGACACTATCTGCGGTTCCCACGGTTATTTTGTCATCGGGAATTTCACGATATCACATTTGAAGAAACCACTGACCACACAGCGATATTTGTTTGTACCAGAAGTACATTCACAAAAAAAAAAATTTCTATATATCACAAACCAGAAAAGCGAACAACAGATGAAACGGCCGTTTCAAATGGGGCAGGCTTGGTGGTGGGGAGGGGGGGGGGGGGGTATGTGGTCTGCTGTTGCGTTTCTAAAGAAAAACCAGTTGCAGACAAAGATGCTGCCTCTGCAAGTCTCGAGTGCAGGCCGTTAAATGTCAATGGGGGCTTTGTGTTAGTTGCACGCAGTTGTGGTCAAGGGTTATTCTTTTTATTCAGGGTGTTTTTTCATCTTCAGCGGATGTGTCTGCACATAAAACTGCCTGCCGATAGCATCTTGGTGCAGCGCATCTGTCAGATCATCGCAAAGCTTCGGTCGCCGCCATCGCTGACGTAATCTGCCGCTTTAAGCTCTCCAGCATTCCCCTTGTTTCCAGTAATCCCTCTGTCCCTGCTCTCTCAGCTGGCCCAGTTCATTACTGCTGCTTACATTTATTACACCCAGTAATATATCTGTTTATTCAGCATTTAGCTGCTTATCCGATGCTCTCATCTACCTTAAAATGTTTGCCCATTTATACAGCTGGATATTTTACTGAAGAAACTCGGAATAGCAGCTTTGCTGAAAGGAAACAGTGAGGCTCCTCTTGGGAGCTGAACAAATAAGCTTTATGTCACATGACTGCTGCATTACCTACTGTCACTTTTATTGTTATCACTAGCGTGTGTATTGGCATGTAAACACCTGCTGCTATACAATACGTTGTTGCATATGCGCAGGGGATTTCTTGTTAACCATCCTCAAGTGAGGCTGATTCTCTCTGGGTGCTTTTGCACCCTTACCGAATGTATACTGGTTGCCTTAAATAAACCGATTTGCTGTCAGAATGAGTTCAGAGTCCTGGGAAAGGATTGACTTGTACTGTTTTGAAAGCATTACAGGGCCTGTTCTGGTGGTTCCGTCTGTGTTTGCTTCTGACCATGAGGGCTTAAGGGTGTCTGGGTTTGTTTGACTTGTTGTGTTGTAGAGCTCCACCAATTACCACTCATTCCATGTGGCTATGAAGGTCACAGTGTGATATTAGCCACTGATTGACACCTTTAGGTAATACTGGGTCAGCACACATTACCACAATTGATACCCCGTCGTTTCTGTAGATGATCCATAGTATAGATTCACAGCCTTGGCGTGGAAGTTTACGTCTGTTCTCTGGAGTATAATTATATCTGAGTGCCTTCAAAACCATGGGCTCATCTCTGTGAAGCTGGTGATACTGAGTAACTCATCTACCTTCAAGCCAGTTATCCTGGCCAATGATGGGGGGGGGGGGGGGAGGGGGG
>JABFEB020000020.1:8069168-8079679 GCA_019775895.2 Stomatorhinus ivindoensis | reverse complement strand
GTTCTGTTGCGTTTTTTGTGTTTCTGTGCGCGTTTTCCAGTTTTATTGAGTTTTCTGTGTTCTAATGCGCCCCGCCCTGTGCGCTTTGTCAGCCGAATAGCACTTCAGCGGGGAGACAATTATCACGCTCCCAAAAGCCCACCGGCGGACTGTGAAAAGGTGCTACTAGAGAAATCATCAAAGCACTTCATTATGCAGGGGATAATCTGCCATGTGCGCGCATGCGCGGGTGGGCAGGCAGGCCGCGTGGCCCCCCCAGGCTCTGGTGCAGGGGGAGGGGTGTGGTCTGTTGTCTTGGGGGAGCAATACCTTAGGGGTGACTTCCTCCCCACCCCCTCTTGAGTAACGCCATGTGGATAGAGATTGGGCAGTGTGTGCTGCAGACATCTGTCAGGACCTGGAGCAATAGTGCTGACCCCCCTCCCCCCGCCAGAATCACTATAACCACCACTACTCTGCGACAGTCAGGTCTCCCCAGTAGGCCGGAATCTTTTCCGCACAGTCGAGTGCCAGTGTGTGGTAGCACCTCTATCGGTGGGTTAGACTGTGGGGGATTCTGGTGACATTCTGGGTGGGGGGGTTGTAACAGCAGGCTGTCACATGGGTGACTGCTTGTCCTGCCACGTCTGCACATCCCTGCAAGGCCGAGCTGCGTTCTACAAATGACATGCAGTGACCAAACCTATCCTGCAGGAGGCGCTACAGCAAGGCTCTTCATCCTGCAGCCTGTCTGCCAGCAGGTCCTCCAAGGTCTCAGTAATCAGGCATTAAATAGTTATATTAATGCTCTATTCTGTTCATTTATGTTAGTCCATAGTGTGATTACATTTTTTTATGACGACAATGTCAATATACGTAAATATGCTCAGATCTGTACTGCAGTACAAGTCTTAAAAGTTTAAAGCGATATTTGTCACAACCAAAGTTATGATTATTTTTTTCCTCCTTGTCTTAGTAAAACATTGTGTGGTTAGGGTAGCTCAGAGGCATATGTGACACATGACACATGAAGGAGATCGCAAGTGAATGAAACCAGCTGGGACACGGGGACAGTTCAAGTTGCACTGCGGAATCAGAGTACAGTTGTAGGAGTTTGAGTGCTGAAGGTGATTTGGACCAACCCAAGACAAAAAGGGACCTGACTGTCCCTCTCGAGGTGGCCCGGTCGCCTTTACTGTCTCCTCGTTAATTGTCTGATGTCTGATTGGTAAGTACTGCATGTCTAACTGAAGGGGAGGAGTTGACATCGGTGAGGTACGGTTTTCTAATGGACGTGTCGCATGGACAGATTAGTCTGAAGGAGCCCTGTCAGAGCGATGAGACTGTTTCATAGTTCATGTACCTGTGAGCACATCGGATTAGGCAGCACAAGTGTGAATGCTAGCGATTAGTTTAGCGTCTGCATGAGGAGGAGTAGAAGCTTGTTGTTTCCATTCTGCCATGCTGGGCGACGGCTCATTGACAAGGAACGCTGGATCAGGGAGCTGCGGGAAACGGCTTAGTGCTGACATTCGCTACACGTCAAGGTCCAAACGGGTCACCATATCAGCAGAAACGCAGGACAGTTTAGCTAATTTAGCTACCATAACCCAGTACTGTTGACGATGTGAATCTCACGTTCGCTAATTTGCTCACCGCTGTTGAACAGCATGAGTAGTTTATAGGGGCACTGGGGTGAGAGCATCAGTAAATAGATCATCTGGGGCTTCCACCGTACAACGGGATAACCTAACCCCAGTGCGAACAAGATGCATCCTTTCATGAAAAAATACTCTCTCTAAGGCCGATGGTCTCGTTGACATATAAGTGACTTGACATCACAATGCATATATTCACCTTCATCTTGCGGGGAAGCTCCATCTTCTGCTTTAAATCTGATGCCGCGCCCTGTAGATGCAATTCCTGCAAGATCGCAACAGATCTCATCATATCATCATGTGCAAACAAAGCGAAACGAGAGATTCAAGATGACGTGTTGAAAAGGTCCTACGCAATTATGCTGACCACACTGGATATCCCCTCTCAGGGTGAAATTAACCTCTAACCGTCTGGGCACAGTCGCACCACGCGCCACATGCACATGTGCCCCTGTGTTTAGCATAGACACCTAATAGGAAACTGTCCTTCCTGTCTTATTTTGAATATAAAATATTTATCTAATTATAAAACATATTCACACCCTAGCTGATAACTCCCGGGCCTGCTTTAAACCAGAGGGAATGTTAACTCTGTGGGCGATTGTGACACCCCCTTTTGAGCAGTGACACTCTTCTGGACCTAAGACATCTATCATCCATCAGGCAAGGCATCATGCTAGCTCATCAGCTACACCCCCCTTCATCTAAGAAAGAATGAAAATGGAAATAAAATTCGAAGAAATCAATCAACAATGTGGCCATATCTGATTTGGCTGCAGATTAAGAGAGCTTCATTTCCTGCGCTGGTCTTCTGAACCTAGATCAAGCAAAACTTGGTTTGGAGGGTTCAGCTTCTTAAACTTGATAATAATAATAGATAAGTCCTTTATTTGCCATTTACACAAGTACAGATACATTGAAACGTTTCTCTTCACCAACCCCAGCTTGCTCTCCACAGCTTGGGGCTAAAGGACAGGGTCAGCCGACATGAGCTGCCTCTGGAGGTCCTTGCTCAAGGCCCCCGCATTTGTGCGACTGTTCTGTCAAGGCAGGGACTCGAACCGTCAATCTTCTGATCACCGTCGCAGAGACTAAGTCTGCTGAGCCGATTAACATGCGACGCAATAAACAGTGCATACATGAAGTTTGACAACTGTAGTTATGCGTCAGGAGGCTATGTGTTTCAGCCGTGTTAGCCGTATAGTCATGTTAGGAAGATTTGCATGTGGTTACTAGTTGTAATTGAGGGTTTAGTGATGGATATTGTAGGTCATCTACTTAGAATTAATATTACTGATGACCAACTGATCTCCCAAACTTTTCTTGTATTTACACCTGTTTAGGTATATGTGTGGAGGTAGTTCTAAAAAATATAGAAAGAAAAATGATTAAATACTTGTATATTGATTGTCATTGTCATGTCACACATCGATATATTACAGAGAATGCTATAACGGTAACAGATATTTGTGGGGTGATGTTGTCATCTTGTAGTTAAACTATGCTGCTACCCTTCCATGAACATCATTATCCATATGCTTCAACTAACGCAATGGGATCTTCCGTGGGTCGACATCAATTTAATATGAATAGTTTTAGAACATTCTTTGATGTGTCCTTAGTGTTGAGAACCATTGAGTTTCTACTAACGTTGTTTTCTACAATGCAGAGAATCCTCTTTTCCCAACCACGTTCAGGTCCCCCAAAAATAAATCACACAATAACATCAACCCAGTCTGTTGATGATTTTGCACCTTCTCAGTGAACTAATCTATCTTCTACGACCTGTTAACAGCACAGGGTCTAGTGTGCCTAGAAGTACAGTCGACACTCTGAACTCGGATCGTTCATCACAGGGGACACAGTTGACTTTTTGTAATATTTCTGTATTAAGATGATGTTCCATGTGACATTGTGGGAGCAAAGTGGCAGATTTTTGGTGTAAAAGGGAGAGATTTCCTGGGTCTATGTTTCCCCATTTCCTCACAGCCAATCTGGTTTGTTTTGTGGGTTTGCCGCTCATGCAGCTATAATCCGACTGTTTACCATTCCTTCACGTGAAAGCAGTTTAAGGCGAAGTGGGTGCCCAGGTCCTGCTGATGTACCACTATCTGCTAGGCCTTTTCCTCGCCACTTCTGTTTCGAAAGTGAGACAAAACACATGGGAAAAAGGGAACGTCTCACCAGCCAGGTGAGACCGCAGGAAGGAACCCTTTCCAACAGCAGAAAGCAGCTCACGAATGGGAGCATTTGCATTACGAACAGGTCCTTCTCCACCGGACCACGGTGGACATAAATGTTTTTTGAACTCGGGCTTGTAGTCTGAGCCAAATCTGCCCAAACACCGCATTTTCCGCTCAAAATAAATCTGACTAGGACCTCTTTTAGCTCTCCAGTGAGCACCATCTTTTAGTAATAGGATCTTTGTTATTGGTGTGAAGACACATTTTCACCTTTTTAAGCAAAGACAATTCAGCAATTCAACATTCAGGTTCATTTTTGCAACAAAATCTTCTCTGCCTTTTTTCTTAAAAATGGTATGAACATTGCGAGCCATTTTTTTAGTTCCACAGTATAATGTCACAAAAAAACAGCTGTTTTCACTGTTATTCTGGCCAGAATGTATGTTTTGCATATTTGCTTGTTAAATCTATCATTCAACATTGATTCTTGACTGGAGTCGCTTCACAAAAAAAGACTCTGACAGGCACAATCTTGAGTAGGTAGGAAATTCTAACTGTTCTGATCAGGCTAGTAACCATGCCAAAGCCCCTGGAAAGCTTGGCCTGGCTTGTTTCAGTCTTGTTTTGTTTCACACTCCAAGTGCAAGTTTGTCTGCCTCTTTAGCTTTGAAGAAGCAGACTTTGCAGCCAGTGCACTGTGATTTTCCCTGATGCATTTCTCCTGTTATATGAATAGAAGTCATCAAGAGGTTTTCACTTCTGCCTCTGCTGAAGACTTTACTTCCTGCTTAGTTCATCCAGTTGACAACGGGTAGCAGGGATGTCAGATTTTCCATGCCTGTTGTAATTAATCCAATTCAGTTCAATTCAATTAATTTTTATATAGCACTGTTTCGTGATATTGCATCGTATCAAAGTGCATTACATTGACCCTGCCCAATTACAATTGTATTGGGTTGATGTAATTACAATTTTCAGTTCCTTGTAAAAAAAAATCCACCCTTCTAACCATCCTATCGCCATCTAACACAGGATAACAGGAGCTAAAAAATAAAATAGACCATCAAAATAAAAACTGTCCAGGTATGACGCTGGAGGTGGCTGCACTCTAACGCGAGACATACTGATGAAGGCGACTGGGGAACAGATAAGATTCCAGCTCATCAAGACTTTAAAATTGCAGCGCATGCATTAATGCAGTCAGCCTGCGGACGTAACGCATTGCCTCCCTTTGCAGAATCACTACACCTTACCGAGCCAGTTATCTGGGGAGTATCTACAGCCTTTACCTTATCTGGAGGAAAACAACAGGCACTCGCTCTCCCACGGTCAAAAAAAATAATAATAACAACTATCCTTCGACAGGGGTTTAAAAGAAGGTTATCTTTGGATGCGTAGATCTGTCTGAGCGTGCTGCTTTTATTTCAGAGTTAGAAATCGTTAGCGAGTCAACAGGAAGTTCTCCTAACAAAAGAAAGTTGCAAGAAGGTCTGCAGAAGTGTTGGCCTAGCGTGCTAGCGAGGTAGCCCACAAAAGGTCAACGAGATGCTGGTATACATGTATTTAAAGGATTTTTTTCTTTATTGTAACATGTGTAAAACAAAAAAAATAAATTATATTAAAGTAACAAATATAGAAAGGATTTCAATGTCAGGAATTGGAGGTGAAATAACACGTGCCTGTCATTTCTCATAAGATGCAATTTGACTAACAGCTGTCGACCTGTAGGAGGCAGTAATAAGTATATAGTAAAGATAATGCCAGGATATATCGTTTGACGTAGTTAGTTTTTTTCATATTACTGTCAGTATGCCTAGATACTGTAAATGTGACATTGATATATACTGGTATGTGGCTTGAGAGGAAAGTGATGAATAATGTTTGTGACTGAGGAGAGGATCAGATTTGAGTAAATACCCTCAAAGACTTCTTACAAAAAACATTTAGCTGAGGGTGGGAGTGAACAGCGACCTAGGCATGGATAATTTTTGATAAAGCAGGTTGACCCACAATAGCTATGCAACTGCAGAGGAGCTAAAACCCTGAATGAATCCGAACGAGCCCCAAATGATTTGTTTATTACATCTGTGTGTGTACAGATATATCAGGAGCTTACAGCTACATAATTAGATGCTTGAGGTGACAGATTAATTAGTTCACCTAAGCCGGATGTTTGATTATTTGTAACAATTATCGAAAAATTGGTGTCGTGTCCGTTTTTGATAATGCGTTAAAAATCACGTGCAGATAAGGAACAATCAGTCCGTTTTGAATCAGAAGCGCAGATTTTTGCTGGATAAGTTAGTAAGAGAAGAAAATCAAGTACGCCTCGTTTTGCGGAGGCAGCTGACGAGGGTAGGATGAGGCTCCACATTTCATAACCCATCTTTGTGGCGACGGATGCGACTCAGTGACAGTATCAGCCTTTGGTACGCGTCGCGGAGACGGAGCGGCAGCCGTGTTATCGGCGAGCTGCCTGTCAGCCGCGTCGCCTCGCCGGCGCGCAGCTTGTGAAGGTGCCGCCCGCAGCCGCCGCTGCGCCGTAACCCCAGTGCCGACGAGTGTTCGGCGGGCAGTCGTGCGAAGGAAGCCGCCTTGTCTGCCATTTAAATCACTTCAAAAAGCAGTCATTTAAAAACTCCGCGATTTGGATTTTCCCCATGAAGATAGTGACAGACGTTGCTTCATGCCACTAGGAAATGCGCCACACACACTATGGACAGGATGGCAGTCCATCACAGAGCGCTTTCTCAGGGGAAATTCTGTTTTCTTGAGTCTGTTCAGCGGTTATAGTTGAACATGTTTCAGGGCTTTGTGTGCCTCACAGGGTGCTGTGTCTCGCCATGGCCTCTTATATATGTTAAATATAAAGCACATTTCTGTTCTGCAGAAGCTTGCCGTATGTGCATGCATATTATTAATTTCTTATAATTTTATATTTCAATATAATTATCCAAAACAAATGTGAATAATAAGCATAGTAAATAAGCTTTAACATTTTTCTAGATGTTTTATTAATGAAGGTGTTGCCAGTGGATTATGGGACAGGTGTCGCCATGGTAAACTACAATACATGCCCCCCTATTTAGTTAAGACGATCTTGATGGGACAACGAACAGGACCATGTGACCTGGGGATAGATTTATTCCACTCTTGCATTTTACTTTACACCCCTCTGTGGTGAAGGCTGGTTTTTCTGTAGGCTTTTGAGCCGCATTATCCTGGTTAATCTCTGCGATGTTTACCTCAAGTGTTACCCGACAGTAATTATTTTGATGGTATGTGGGAACCTGTCTATTCTAAGCCCGTAGTCAAAAACCACATTGTTATTATGGACCTTTTTAAAGTATTTTGGAAAGTCTTCTCACTTTGTATGTGCCAGTCTAGTGGTGATGAGTAGGATCGCATGGTCCACAGATGGTCTCACAATTCCAGCTGACTGACACGGCAGTGCTGGAGATGGCGCCACCTGGAGTCAGCTTCTGGCCACAGCTACAGTTCAGTAATGTCAACCAGTCACTCATAGTATCGGTTACATTTTTGTTATTTCTATGTGATAAATTAGAATTTAGTTTGAGGGTTCACACCATCGGTAATATGAGTTTAGTATAATAGTGCAGGATGTATCCTTAAACATCTTATCCTAGAACATTATTTTGAAATACTTTATGTGCAATGTACTATTTCTGTTTTTTTTTAAATATATATTGTCACAGTGTTCTATGTCTCAGTTGCTCAAATTATACAGATCCTACTGGGTCGCGGGGGGTCTGTATCCTGGAAGCAATGGGCATGAGGCAGGGAACATGCACACCTATGGGCAACTTAGTAAATCCAATTAGCCTCAGTATGTCTTTGGACTGTGGGGGGAAACCAGAGAACCCGGGGGAAACCCCACGATGACATGGTGAGAACATGCAAACTCCACACACATGGAACCCAGGCAGAGATTTGAACCCAGGTCCCAGAGGTGTGAGTGCTAATCACTGCACCACCATGCCACCCCAATACCTGTTTGGCGATTTAAATAATAAATGCCAAGACCAACAGTCGAACCAAAGTAATGCAGTCAATTTGAACGTGTACATTTCCTGTTTTAGAAACCTGAATCTATCCACCTTCTGATGAGGCCCTCAGACTGGCCGCCTTTATGGTGCTGGCTGACCCTGGTGGTCTGATTCTTTGTAGGCTGTGGTCTGATTCTGTCATGCTTCAGACAGCTGTTTTGCCAGCTTTGGGACTGTCTGAGTGCAGCAGGTATTAACAGGATTAACAGCGGTACTAAAACAGGAGAAGAAGGCCCCCGTGAGGCTGCTTCGCTGGCCCCCAGCTTCTCCCTGCACCACGGCGTCTGGAGCAGACGGCATCCCGCTCAGTTAATAACCCTGCAAATGTTCTGCTGCTTCGGGCTATTTTAGAGAACTTCTTATTCATTTTCAAAGCTTTGAAATTTTTGGGAATTAATTTTGAAATACAGTTTAGGCGGCTTTAAAGAAGACCATTTCCATTTGCGCAGCTCTCTCTTCATAAGGGCCTATAAGGTAAAATAACCGTCAGTCAACAGCGCCATGCGTTTCTCTAATTTGTTCAAACAGGAAAGTAAATTAAAGTGATTTACAGCCTCCTGACATGAATATCAGTACTGACAGCTAGTTTCTGTTATCCGACAGCTGTAGAAGTTAAAAATAACTGTATTGGATCCAAATTAAATGAATCATTTGGCTTCCGAGGTGAGAAAAGCTTTGGCTTGAATTCTCTTGTCATGCTGTAACAGGCTATAGATCACAGCTGTTGTTTTGTTTCATTGTCATTAGGTGAATTCAGTATATATTTACTATATATAGTAAAGTGTACACCCTGCACAGTGTTATTCAGATGAAACTGCTCCTCTCAATTAGTTGCTGTGTGGGTAAAACAGCTGTTATGGGGTACTCTGTCCACTCAGTGTCCCAAATCTGCTAATCCAAGACAGGACCTTGCTGGGCCTGGAGCCCGTCCCAGGAAATAGAGGGTAGAAGGCAGGATGGGATAGTGGTTCATCACAGGGCACAAAGCAGGATAGGATATTGGTCCATTATAGGGCAAAAGGCAGCATAGGATTCTGGTCTGTCCATCATGTGGCACAAGGCAGTATGGGATGCTGGTCTATCCATCACAGGTAATAAGGCAGGGTCAGAAATCGCACTCAGGTGCAGAATCTATATCTGCATTGCAGTCAAGGTGAGGGGTACCACATTGCTACTCACTGTGGAAGGTTGTATAGTATAGAAAGATATCAATGCAAAGCCATCAATGAAAACGTTGGGACATGCGTGTTAGGATGTGCGTTAGGACATGAAAGGGTGCTGTGGGACAATGTGTGACATTGAGAGCACACAGTATCTGTCCCTCTATTCTACTCACACAGCCCCCCCGGAGATGTTTGACATCTTCGTTAAATGACACGGTCTCCTTTCAGCGTTTTCATCGGCATCCACAAGGAGGGCAATGTGGGTCATTTTTGTCTTCCGGTGTCTGTGTATATTCTGGGTGGCGTGTGGCTCAGTGGGTCAGGACACTGTGTTAGTGATCAGAAGGTTGCTGATTCAAATCCTGTGGCTGGCCAAGTGATGTGATCATTGGACCCTTGAGCAAGACCCTTTACCCCAATTTCTCTAGAGACTGTCTGACTGTGCTGCCTTACTTGTACTTTTCGTTGGATAATAGCAGCAGGTGAATAAAATATTAATAAATATAAATTCATGTGTTTGTGTGAATGTGATGTGTGTGTGTGTGTGTGTGTGTGGTCCTGGGTGTGTGGTCTTGTGTGCAGTCAAGTATTCTGAGTCATTTTCCTCCTCCTTTGCTCATGTCCTGCCCCAGCGATCTGCCACATTTCCCACAGACAAACAGGACTTTGCCTCCCTGAAAGCCAATGTTATCTGTACGGCCAGGTCTAACTAGATGGGATTAGCGATTTCTCACAGAGGCCCCTGTGAGATCTTGGCAGACAGAAAAGAGCAAGCAGTGTGCAGCCCTGCAAGACAAGTGATTGGGAGCTCATCTGAAATGTGCACTTTGATGTACAAATCCATGTCTCAGGTGGGAATTCCGCTCCGAAGGCAGGAGTCCCTGTTTACACGGCAATGGTTATACATCTATCCTGGAGAGGAGGTCTTAATTCATTGTGAATTCATCAGAACAGAGGGTGAGTTGCTGAGATGTGAAGCTCTGACTGATTTGACGTGAGGTAGCAGCAGGTTGCCACAGACAGGCGCGTTTAAACAACAGCAGGAAGCACATATTAGATTAGTGTATCTTGGAATGTTATTTTAAAATCCTCTATAATTCATTCTTTCTTTTATCTTCTATACCACTTGTCTTATGCAGGGTTTGTGGGGTTCAGATCCAATGATGGAGACAATAGGTGCAAGACAGGGAATAACCCAGGACGGGGTGCCAGCCCATTTCAAGGCACATATTTCACTTTAATATATGTGATTATTTTAAAGTATGGGAGAACATCCCTGTGTTTCTTGAATAATGTACAAAGCTGTGTAAACTCAGTTGTTTCTAAATGTAAATCATGCAGCAGTGGCCTTACACCTGCATGGTGTGTGTGTGTGTGTGTGTGTGCTGGTGTCTGTGTGTGTCTGTATTTGTGAGTGTGTGTGGTTGGGGGGGGGGCTGTATGCTCTCGCTATGCTATGCT
>JABFEB020000020.1:8007328-8022482 GCA_019775895.2 Stomatorhinus ivindoensis | reverse complement strand
CATGCCCCCCCCCCCCCCCCCAATATTTAATTTGGCTTAAATTACTCCCCCCAAAAATAAATAAATACATAAATAAACAAACCTTTGCATTGTTATTCCATCATTCCTACACATTACATTAAAAATTACATTTATTTTTTTCCGTTTTATTCAATTCAAACCTACGGTCATGTCATATTAGGAATGAGGTTCTCAAAAACAGGACAGCATAAAATATGCAGCTGCTGGCCCTATGAGCTAAGTCTTCTGCTTCGGTGATTGTGAAATTGCTTTTACCAACAAGACTTGGAGATGACATTATGATCAGTTTTTGTAAGCTGTGGAGGTAAACATACTTCAAGTTATCTAAGACTGATAGAGCAGATCCTTAGCATAGTAACCAAGGATGTTAATTTTATGCTCCTGTGATGAAAGAAAGGTCAAAGTTGAGATATGGGTAGAGCCAGACTTTGTGAAACAGCAGTTAGCCTTGATAAAGTTTAAGCGTCACCCTGTTAATCACTGTGACAAATACTGGAATCAGGATTGGGCAATATTTGACTCGAACTGGGTTACCATGACTGCAACTGTTATACACATTGGAGAAACCAAATTATTGTAATACAACTGCATGGCTGGCATCAGATATCTGGATATCATATACAAAATCCATTATTTTTCAGAATTATCTGATTTACCTGCCTGCAGCCCATTCTTTGGTTTGTATAGCCTACTCTGTACTGCCCTGTATTATACATTGTATCAGACACTCTGCATTATGAAGTGGAATAATGATGTCACATCACCTCCAGGAAGGTTACAAAGACCTCCTCCCAGATCCCCTGCTACTCCATTCCCATTAGCAGTCCTAAATGCTGCTACTTTCATTCATGCTTCCATTTCTTTAAAACCACTTGTCCTATTCAGGGTCACAGGGAGTCTGGAGCCTATGGGTACAAGGCAGGGAATAACCCAGGATGGGGCACCAACCCATCGCAGGGCACAAGGCAGGGAATAACCCAGGATGGGGCACCAACCCATCGCAGGGCCCACAAACCATTCAAACTCCACACATGGAGCCATAGCAGGCACTCGAACCCTGTTCCCGGAAGTCTGAGACAATAATGCCAAACACTGTGCCACCCCTGCTACGTTCATTGTATTATGCAGCCTGTTGTTGATCTTGTTTGAGGTTTTGCTGTTTTATTCAAGTACAGTAGGCAAACAGCCCAATTCGTTGTTTTAGACCAATAGTCCTAAATCTCTGTTTTGAGTGTCAAAAATGCCTTTGGGAACTTCATGTTCATTTTTCTCATACCCTGTTCTCAAGTACAGGAAAGGGTTTGGCAATACGGACGTAGGAGAGGATATCAGCACTACAATCTTTCAAGAGAAAGCAGGCGAGGAATTTGATGAGTCATGTTCTACGCAAACTTAATGTTAAGCCTTTCTGAGCTCTAGAGATCCACCTAAATTAGCTAGCTAACAGTAATTCATTGATTAGAATGAAACGCAAAACTCTTTATTTTAAGTCTGTTTCTTCAGGAAATACATTTATGATTAATTATAATATAAGCTATACACTCACTACAAAATCGCCAAAGTTTCAATGTGTAGATAATATAGTGAGTTAAATTACATTGTTCTGTTTCTTTTTATTATACCTTTCTATCTGACCTCAGGGTTTCAACTTATGAATTCCTACAAAGACCAGCTACCCTGAAATGAGCTGGTTGTGCTGTTCCTCTTCAAAGCACAATCGGAGAATTATGGCCAAAGTACACATGCATTATGCATGAATTAACAGAGGAAACACCATCAAAAATCAACAAAACCCCCAAAAACCCTCCTGCTGTCAAAGATAATTGGAGGTCTGTAGGTGATCCTGGTGTTTAATCGAGTGTCACTTACACTGACTTCTCTTGAATCCTTTGTCAACACTGCTCTTCACACACTGGCACAGTAACCCTAAGTATTCCACAGTGCTGCCGTGGCAATGAAGGGGGATGTTTCTTTGACATTATTCTTGACTCTGCTCTTCAACAAACAACACACAAGGTGAAAAGCATTATCCACATAATCCCATAAAGCAGTTGGTAGTGGATATGGAGGTCAGCACTCAGAATTCAAAGACTGGCAGGTTTCATAACCCTGATCTTACCCCATAAACCTTGAGTCTCAGATTCAGTAAAAGCCTCCCTTAGAGAACCACTGTGTTGTTTGGTCGCTGTGGATAGCAACTTTCTTCACACTTCCAGGGACCTGCCTTTGTGTATGTTCTCTATGACAGACTGGCATCATGCCCCGGGGACACGCCAGCCTCGTGCCCTTGTGTCTGTAATCGGCTCCAGACCCTGACCAGGGCAAGCAGTTAGAAGATGCATGGCTATGCAAAAATATCTATGTATGCAACTAATGTAAACCTCTTTGTATTCAAATTTTAGGTGAAAAGCTAAATCACAGAGGCAGGAGGAAAGACATCTTGACATCCATGAAAGAATTAATTACAATATTACAGAGAAAATGCTAGCAAATCCAGCTAAAGATCCAGTTATTTCCAACCATTGTTAAGAGGCACTTTCATACTATGTACATACAGAGGTCTCACGTATCAGAGACCAGTCACCCTTGCTGTCTTTCAGTCTAGAAACATCAATAAAAATCCAGTTAATCTCTAAAGCCTTGGACAAACAGCCCCCCCTGATTTCAGTGACATCCACTCTGCTTTAGCTCTTTTCGATCAACGTGGATTTCTTAAAAAGATTGATGACTTCAGCAATGACCAGTGTAGGGGAAGAGGTCCCACGTAGGCGGGGATCAGAGAGTGCAGTGAGCGCAGGCGGATGTCGGGGGCGGGGCCTGATGCTCAGCACACTGGGTGATACGGTATTTAAACAGCACACCCAGCGGCACGACATAGCTACAGACACTGTGTGAAATCTCACCAGCCCAGACCACTAAGGTAAGCTCTGCTCTGTCTCCTTACTCTGCGCCTGCTTTCACCCCTCATACAGTGTCTCAGCGAGAAAGAAAGAGCAGAATTAGCTTTTGTCTGTTAACACATACAATATGGAATATGGCTATTTATCACAAAAACTTTTTGTAGTGTTTATCGAAAATATTTTTAATGGAATTAATGAAGGATGTGGGGACAGCAATATTTCATAAATATTATTATATGTTTATTCTTCTGTTCAGTGATTCTTTTTACCCGCAGTCAGGCATTTATGAGTAACAAGAATGTGTATAAAATGGTGTTTCTGTTAAGAGAATGCAGATCATTTCAGTTATGATTTTTTTTGTAGCACAATACTATTATCCACTAGTTCCAGCTTTCCATATGTTTTCCCTGTGATCATCCTACATAATTTCTCAGAAGTCATGTGATTAACTACATGTTCTTTTGTTCATAAGGTGCTTATGAAAAAATATGTTAAACTAATTAATCATGAAACATCAATCAAAAAGTAATAGTTGTTTCAATGTGTAGATAATATAGTGAGTTAAATTACATTGTTCTGTTTCTTTTATTATACTTTTCTATCTGACCTCAGGGTTTCAACCTATGAATTCCTGCAAAGACCAACTATTTTAAGTGTTAAAAGAACTCTTCTGAACTCTACAAAAACATAATTCGTTTTCATGCAAAGCTTTCCCTCGAACTTTTTATTGTGCAATGTTTCATCAGTCTGTGGAATTTTCCATGTTTCATTATCGAATTAGCTGAGCATTAGTGCCAGTTGGATAAATAACCACAGAAATTGAGTCATTCCTAAACATATGAAATAGTGGCTTTATCACCCCATTCATTATTAAGGAATGAAGGCTTGGAAACAGTTTTAAGTGGGCGGACAAGGTCAGAAGATGTTATAAACAATTTGTCAGTCTGTGGCAAAAGCCATAACCAGTATTAAGTAACTGATGGTATGTGAAGCAGCTACAGTAACACTTGGGGGAGAGTTTTCCGTGTTTTGTGGCTTCCTGTCTTTATCTTGCAGTTGCTAGGTAATAAAAATTACACATTGCCAAGGAACACTTGAAATCGAGCGGCCTTCCCTGCATGTACTAATAAAAACAGATGATGTTTAAAGGGTGTGAACGCCCATATTGTCATATTTTTACAGGATGCTGCTGAGGTTATGATTTATCTCAAGAGGCTTAGACTAGAAATGTGTGTGTGCGTGTGCGTGTGTGTGTGTGTGTGTGTGTGTGTGTGTGTAAATACATGCTATTTCAATATTTTCAATTTTTTGTGAAATTTAGAATGCACAGAAATGTTTAGGAATGCAATATTATCTATAAAACGACAAGCATAACCTTATATTTCAACAGATTCAATAATTAAATAGCATGTTTGGGTAGATTTCTATAATTATTCATGCATGCAAATAAATAAAGAAAATCCCTTTGCAGTTACAGATTGTGGAGGCTTTTGGGTGATTTTTGTGTCTTTAACAGGAAATTCAAAATGGCACTGGTAGCTGAGTTCTTGGGACAGTTGACTTTTGATGTGTTTGGGGTAAGTCACATACTTATCTAACAGTATATAGACTGCAAAAACAAGTAAAATTATTGCAGTTATTTTGTTGACATATTTCAAATGCTTAGTGCATTAATTACCTGCGTGTTTGTGCTTTACATATTTTATTTATTTGCATGTAATGCAATTTCACAATTTCTTCAAGTAAACAAAGAAAAGTAACGTATTATGAAGCAGCAGAACCATCAAAAAGTCAAGCGTATGCCATGTGACCATGGTGTGCTTTTCTCCCTCCCTTCTTTAAAACGGCAGGATGACGACCCCAAATATCCCACGGTGGTACCTGTGCCCGACTTCGATCCTGAAAAGGATGCTGCTAGAATAGAGACTGCCATCCAGACCAAGGGTAAGACAGCGGGGCGGTACATGCATCCACGACTGTTTGAGCATCAGACCCAAACACAAAGCTTACTCTACTGTCTACCTGGAAACTGTTCAATTCTGTGAAGTATCATCATAGGATGGTGAGAAGCCTGCTGTTCCACAGTTGGTAATGATGATAAGGACAGAGATAAGCTGCCTCATTTCTGCTAGGTTTCCTAGAAATACTGACCTCTGTATATGTTTTCAAGATAGCATGCGGCTAACCCATTAGTTTAATGTTCTCCAAATAAGGGAATACATTTTTATGCAATAATTATAGAACAAAACACTACAATTTACAAATTAAAATACATAAATTGTGTCATTAATGCCTAACGACACACCTAGTCACAGGCTATAGCCAGGGAATGAAAAAGTATTTTTAAAAATGTATAATAAAAATGTGTAATAAACCTGTATGCATTATTATTGCAGTGTGTGTTTTGCTTGTTGGCTCGTGATTCTGCATTCCCATTCTGGAAATCTGACCTCCGGCCTCCTTCTCAGGTGTGGATGAGAAGACCATTATTGATATCCTCACCAAACGCAGTTACTCCCAGCGGCGAGACATTGCTTTCTCATACGAGAGGAGGGCAAGGAAGGTCAGAATACTTCAAATCAAATCAATCGATATGCAATTTTAAGGGCTAGCCCAAGATTCAATTGATCACATTTGTCAAGTAAGTAGTAAGTGGGTAAAGTTTATTTATAAAGTGCTTCTCACAGGGACGTCACAAAGCACTGAACAGTAAAATTAAATAAATAAAATGCCACAGAAGTTAAAATACAGAATATAAAATAGGATATTCAAACAAGAGCTATCCAATGGCTTGTTTAAAGCTTTGGATTGATTTCATTTGGTACATGCCATAGGAAATGCATGTGGTCACTATGGGCAGTGTGTAAACACATGGGTTCGTTCCCCAGGACATGATCACAGCCCTGAAGGGCTCCCTGAAGGGCTCTCTGGAGACACTCATCCTGGGACTGATGAAAAGCACGGCACAGTACGACGCCTCTGAAATCAAAGCCTCCATGAAGGTCAGTAGGGCATTTCTTCTGTCGCCGCTTTAAACATTGAAAGCACAATCTCACACTCAATAGGCCTGGGCTCAGCAGCTGTCCTGGGATTCATGTCTGACTTTGTTTCACATATCCTGACAAACAGACTGAAGTGCAGATACAAGCAACAACCCAACTTGGTTATACAATAAACGCATTTATCAACTGACATAAAAAGGATGGGAAAAAAATCACTCACATCCATGAATGCATGAAGACATCACCAAGATTTATCAGTCAGCTCTGCTAGGTTTTTTTTATGAATGTGTAAAAATTTAGAGCTTCCTGTTATGAATGTCTCCTGCATACTTTTATCCTGATCAGAAATATGGAGGCGATGCATGCTATTTTATGCACTCGTTATTATATGCTGTGCATTTTTGCAAACCACATAGCTTATGAAGTTCTTTTCCTTGGTAGGGACTGGGAACCGATGAAGAAGCCTTAATCGAGATGGTGTGCTCCCGCAGTAATAAGGAGCTGGTGGAAATTAAACGCGTCTACAAAGAAAGTAAGCGAGGGAGCCTTTTTTATGCTCTGTGTCTGATAGCGCCCTTGTGCATTCAAAGGAACAAGGCAAAGCTGAGAAATTATCTGAATGACCCCTGTCTCTACAGTGTTCAAGAAAGATCTAGAGAAGGACATTGCTGGAGATACCTCAGGAGACTTTTCTAAACTGCTGCTGGCTTTAGTACAAGTAGGTTCAGACGCGACGAGATCAATGCGGATAAGATAAACTGGCTCCCTTGATTGTATTGTCATTGTGCTTCTTCCATGTGCCGACAGGTTAATAGGGAGGAGCCTAGCAATATTGTGGACTATCTGAAGATTGACCAGGATGCCAGAGTAAGCTAGCAGCATGAGTGAATGATGTCAGCTTGAGCCCTCATAGTAGAAAACAATAGTGAAAGGTTATGAGTGAAAATAACAGTGTGGCCTGATTTTTGTGTCACATTTACGGTGTGTCTTTGGACTAACATCTCTGTATCTAGCTATTGTTGGTCTCACTGGGCTCTGTTGTGACCAGGCGCTGTATGAGGCAGGAGTTAAGAGGAAGGGAACCGATGTTGCTACGTGGATTACCATCATGTCCCAGAGAAGTGTCCCACACCTTTGCAAAGGTATCTCAAATGGCTTACTCCCCAGTGGAGAAACACTTGTTGCACAGAGAGTGTAGCTGTTGTCCGTCTCATGGAAACCTCTGACCTAGTCCCACATAACATATGAACAAATAGCCAGTTTTCAGGAAGGAAGCTCCCGTGATTGGCTGACTGATTATAATATAACTATTTCTCTCCCCCACCCAGTGTTTGACAGATACAAGAGCTACAGCCCTTATGACATGAAGGAAAGCATCTGTAAGGAGGTCAAAGGGGACCTGGAGAAATCTTTCCTTACACTGGGTATGGCCATCTTAACATTTCATTTTGCAATGCTGGTGACATTAATTCCCCTTTCCTCTGGGAATTCCACGATTATATGCAGTGGATGCTGCAAAGAATTCCTGGTCTTGGTTATACTGGGGAGCACTGTGGTGGTTATCACTGTCACCTCATACCGCTGGGGCTAAGGCACCAGCCTCAATCTATGTGGAGTTTGCATGTTCTCTGCACATTGTCATGGGGTTTCCTCCATGTTCTCCAGTTTCAGTCCAAAAGCATGCTGAGATGAACTGGAGTTATGAAATGTCATATGTGTAAGTGTGCCTTCATCCTGCGTTATTCCCTGCCTTGTGCCCGTAGCTTGCAGGATAGGCTCTGAACCCCCACAATCCACAATAGGACACTGTATAGAAATTGGATGGGCGCTTGCTCTGGACAGGTGTCTATTTTCCTGTGGATGTCCACATGGAATTTAGATTTTATGGAATCCTGTTTTCACTTTCCAGGAGAACCACCTAGGTATTAATTTATGTGAGTGGGGCACACAATGTATACTCTTACTTAATGTATTAATTAACCATTAACTAAGTCTTAGTTATGTATTGATCCAATGTTTGTTCATCATTAATCAATCATAATGGTTCATGTATTTCCTGCAGTCCCTATATTTGTTCATGACTTGAGTAGTAACTAAGTTCCTAACTGTGAAATTATTACAGGAAAAATCAACAGAATAAACAGACTAAAAACAGATAATTGGTTCCATGAGAGACAGCTGTAGTTATCTCATGTGAACCTGTTATGAGGAGCGTGTAGAGCCTGGATAGCTTCGTTGGTAGAGCCATTTTTTGTGGCTCAGTTGGCAAAGCCTTTGTGCTGAATAGCAAAGAGAGAGAGCAGGTTCACGCCGAGCTTTGGCATGTGTGGGGTCTTATGCAAGGCCCTTACCTCCTGGGTGCTGCTGTGGACAACTGCCCTTTTTGCTGTCAAGCATGCGCTCATCTCTGGGGAGCAGGATGGGGTAAACAAAAAGAGAATTTCCCCAAGGGCATCAGTGACACATGATCACTTCATTTAAAGAGTCAAAGTGAGCCTTCCTTAGCCTCAAAATTTCTATTTTTGGGTCCATTGATAGTGCTAAAGTAATCATTCTGGTCTATGTGTTGTAGTAGTTTTAATGTTAGAGTTATAAAAAAACGTTGGAAAACCCAAAAATTATACATACTTGTTCCTGTCAGTTTCTGCATCTGCAACAGTCAACCAAGCACACTGTCGGTTGAATACATGTAAACACATGATATGCTTGGTCAATAACTGATTGGATTTAAGGTTGTCTGGGCTAAATGTGAATGAACAAAGATTAAGTCCATTTAAACTGGGGTATCCTGAACTAAGTGGAGAACAGGGGTCTGTATCATGAAGTTGGATTTCATGCTTAGCTGGATATTTAATTGATTTAAGGTACCCTAATCTAAATGGACTTCGTTCACTTACATTTCACCCAGACTACCTTAAATCCAACAAGTTATCAGGCTAAGCAAGAAATCTTGCTTTGTGATACAGGACCTTGATTGTATTCTCTATGGTATGAATGACAGAGGGATAGATTAATAAAGAGCTGAGACCCTTATTCTTAGTTTTGGGTAAATGCTGCCATGTTTTTTATCCCCAGTCGGCTTCACTTATGGAGTAAGATCACCATTTATTCTGAAGACTATACAGAAACCAATCGATACCTAATTGGATAAGTCCTAAATATCCCTTGGTGATCACTCTAGTCCAACAGACGGGACTGAAGTACTGCAGTGTTACACAGGGTAAAATTTTAGCTCTCTGGGTATGTTTTTAAGAGTTTCAGAGGCAAAAACCAAACCAAAGCTAAATTAATTTAATAAAAGTTAGCTGTTATCATTAGCTTCCGCTAAATATTTTAGTTGTTTATTGGTTTAGCGTTATCATTGGAGTTTAGATTAGATTAGTTATACATTGGAGTTCAGATTAGATTCGTGATTATCAAAGCTAACTTTTCAGTTAGCTGTGCCGACCACTGCAAACTATTATCAAACAAAAGTCACATTCAGTCGTGTTGAATGAAGCTGTAAGCTCCGCTATAGTTAGAAGTAACTGTTACATCACCATCTCCTGTTAAGGCTAGTGGCATATGAAATAAAAACAAAATGTTTAATTTCAAAGACTCTCAAAGTAATTCTGTGAGCATAAAGAAACAGAAATAGCCTTAGGACAATAATGACACAGATTAGTGTATCCGAGGACTAACACTTCCCTCTGTATCTCATTACAGTAGCCTGTTTTGAAAACAAACAGTTGTACTTCGCCAACAGACTTGCTGAAGCCATGAAGGTGAGTGATATGCTAGAGAGGTAATGGACAACCTTAGAAGACTTTCAGCTAAGTCTGTTACTAAATACACAATGGAGAAATTGGTCTTTACTTAATTCCATGTTCTTGTTTATCCCAAAAACATTTCCTGCAAAAATTACTTTTGGATCTTTAAGGGGTTTTAAAGCCATTTAAATTATTGATTGGTACATTTAATATACACTATATTGCCAGACGTTTCGGGACATCTGCCTTTACACACACATGCACTCGTGCCCAAGTACCATTTTCCTGGTAACTGCCAAACCCAGACTTGTCAGTCGGATTGCCAGACAGAGAAGCGTGATTCGGCACTCCAGAGAACACGTCTCCACTGCTCTAGAGTCCTGTGGCGGCGTGCTTTACACCACTGCATCCGACACTTTGCACTGCACTTGATTATGTAAGGCTTGGATGCAGCTGCTTGGTCATGGACACCCATTCCATGAAGGACTCTACACACTGTTCTTGAGCTAATCTGAAGGCCACACAAAGTTTGGAGGTCTGTAGCTATTGACTTTGCAGTCGGCTGGCAACTTCTGCACACCGTGCACCTCAGCATGGGTCGTCCCCACTCTGTGATTTTACGTGGCCAACCACTTTGTGGCTGAGTTGCTGTTGTTCCCAATTGCTTCCACTTTGTTATAATACAACTAACCATTAACTGTGGAATATTTAATAGTAAGGAAATTTCATGAATAGACTTATTGCACAGGTGGCATCCTATCACAGCACCATGCTTGAATTCACTGAGCTCCTGAGAGTGCCCCATTCTTTCATAAATGTTTATGGAAACAGTCTGCATGCCTTGGTGCTTGATTCTATACACCTGTGTCTATGGAAGAGATTATAACACCTGAATTCAATTACATGGAGGGGTGTCCCAATACTTTTGGCAATATAGCGTATGTGGTATGTTCATTTTCTTTACTTGTTGTTTGCCGTTAGATGGGTCTGGTCTGACGGGTTTCACATTGCGAACATCCCAGACCAAATGTCTGTTTCACTACAGTGCAAAGGAGCTAAAGAGAAGGTGGTGACTCGCATCATGGTGTCACGCTGTGAAGTAGACCTCATGAAGATTCGCACAGAGTTCAAGAAGCAGCACAGCAAGTCTTTGTACCAGATCATCACTGTAAGTCTGTAACACTGACTTCGTACCAGACCATCACTGTAAGTCTGTAACACTGCCTTCGTACCAGACCATCACTGTAAGTCTGTAACACTGCCTTCGTACCAGACCATCACTGTATAGCTGGCTGTAACACTGACATGCCCAAGATTAAATTCACCCTAATGGAAAGACCACAGGTTGCTGTAATGACTAAATCTTAAATCAATGGGAATGCCCTTTCTGTTAGAGTTGGTAACACAATTAGAGGCTCAAACTTCTGAAGGTACTGTCAGCCTACAGCAAAAATTATCAGGTGTCTTTGCAGAATCGAACGAAAATGAGTGTGACTGGGCAATATGGTGTACTGCAGTATTTTTATGTAGTGAATTTTTTAAATCATTGATTTTTGATAAATGTTTATCATAGAACATTTATCACATTTATCAAACATTTAGCATGCTAGCTAGTGATGTGTTATGAACAGTTCTGATGTAACTGGTATGCAAATCATCAGCGGTAAAGTGCACGAGTAATTTCTTGTCATAACAGCACTAAGACATTCTTCTCCGTTCTTCTACTGCTGTGAAACTGAGGGGACAATGTCGGGCTGGATTGGTTAAACAATGTTAATTTACAGGTCAAAGTTCATTTACATGACGATGTAGCGAAAACGGTGTGCGAATTTGCTTAGCTACCGGAAGTGAATGTTCTACTTGCTGCGTTAAGCAGCTAGAATGGAGGTGAATAGGAAGCGCTAGTGTGACCGCACCTTCGAGCTGTGCCTTGTGTTTCCTTGTCCCTCCAGGAGCACACCAAAGGGGATTACCAGAAGGCCCTCCTCAGCCTGTGCGGAGGAGATGACTGAATCCTTCACCGTATCAGAGAACGACCACAAACCACAGCCTTTCAAAGGGCCACATTATAATCATTCCAGACACAGCAGTCTTACTCCTCTAAGGGCCGTACAGGACTATGCTTCATGGAAATGAAATAATCTGTAACATAAAGTAGTATGCACCTTATATAACCAGTTTTATTGGTAATAAAATCATTAGACAATTTTGCAATAATGATGAAAATACAAAGCATAAATGTATTGACTTAGTTGTCCACAAGGAGGCAGTGATACAACTCAAATTAGGGTGATAAGCTGGCATGTTTATTTTTGCGCAGTACAAAAACAGTTCATATTTATGTAAACTATGTGAAACTTTATCCTTTTTACAAGTCAGAAATAAAGTTTATGCACATTTATCTAATTTTTTTTCATAACCACTTAATGCATAATATGTAATTATGCTACCAGACCTGAAACCTACGCTAAACAGCACACAAGTACAAGTACAAGTACAAGTACAAGTACAAGTACAGCCAAGGCAAGATGCCAGTCTGTACAGGACGGACGGACACACACACACACACACACAGACATGCATGCAAGCACACACAGACACACACACTCACTCTATGGGAAATTAAGAAATGCCCATTAGCCTAACTTCTATGGAAACTTCTTTGACAGCCACTCTGATTTCAGTTGTTTAAACCTTCTTATTTCAAACACATAATGTTTTAATTTAACTAAGTCAAGACAAATTGCCAAGACATTACACAAGACAAAAAGGAATAAATGGGTAAATATAAATTGTCGAGGGTGTTCAGATGATATACAGTACTGTGCCAATGTTTTAGGCCAGGGATGTCCAAACTTATCCGCGAAAGGGCAGGTGTGTATGCAGGTTTTTGGGATAACTGTAGGTCAGCTGTTCAAACCCAGGTTTGAGGACTCTTCAGCCAATCAGTCCTCTAATTATTAATCTAATTAGGGAGCTGTAGCAAAAACTATGATGATTTTGTCTGTCAAAGTGCATCGGCTTAGCCATTTCGAAATCTCTCCTAAAGTCACCCAAGTATTTGCAGCAACCATACAAAAGACCCAAGCATTTTATTACTCGACTACTACCCCACCTCGTTTGCATAATAAATACCTCATCAAGTTTTGTTTAACTAATTAAGTTAATTAATTAAGTGAGTTGATGGTAAAATTTAATGAATACATGGAATGGTTGACGTGCCCCTGCAGAGAGGCTTGGGAACTGAGCCATCCAACTAGATATCAGTAACTTTTAGGATAGCAGAAAAAAATCTTGTTTATTTTTCATTGTTTTATTGTTAATTTGCATATGTTGTAAGGTATTTTTTTCTGAGCAAATATAAATTTACTACACAGATAAATAGAAATGAAAATTTGATATTAAATACCCTGCCTAAGACTATTGTGCGGTACTGTAAATAATGAAAGAGTAGTGCCCCCTATCGGTATGTTTTTAAATGTGCAACTATAAAAAAATGCGCCGTAGCGCTTCTTAACACATAGTAGTGGAATGAGCATGTGGTCTGTGTTACAATAGAACGCCCGGTCGAAGGGGCTGGCAAAATCGTTCTTGGTTTTCTCCAAATTTCCCACCATCCAATTCTTTGTAACGAGCCGGGAGTGGGGGAAAATGAAATAAAATTAGCATAGTGGTCAGGAAATATTATGTTATTAAGTTTGTAGTTCATTCTTCACCTATTCTTGTGTGGATTCAGGCTGTTTCATCGACAAATGAAAGGCCCCTGGATATGAAATCTCTACCATGCAACAGCAATATTACACCACGCAAAATATTTTGCCACACTACTCAAGTTACGGACACCGGAATAACCAGCAGGTGGCAACATTATTCTTATAAATGGCAAAACAATTACGGCGACAGGAACGATGTATATAATATTGCTGTTCTCAAATTTTGAAATAAGCATGCAAAATGGTGACAATGAATCATTTGGAATCGTTAAACATGTAAGTTAAAGATTAATGTTTGTTTTTGCCTCAGGAGAAATTCTGTCAGCTTCACAGGCAAATTCTTGTAGATTTATCGTCATTGAGAAATAATACTTATGAGAACATCACCTCTAGCCTTGTGCTGATGATACGCTTATTGCAAATAAAGGTAAAATGTACCATAACGGAATATAAAAATTGTTTTGTGAGGTAGAGCCAAGATTTAGCCGGGATCCAGCGACAGCTTAATATCTGGGCTATAAAGATGAGAGTACCTGACACCTTACTGGTTTTATTGGGGTGTGCAGCGTGTGCCCCATACAGAGTACCAGCCAATCTTACACCTCCTTCTACAAGTTTAAAATTTACAAGTAAAGGATGCATCCTGTCGTGAGCAGATCAAATAGAGGTTAAAAAAAAGAAGTATGTTTCGATGTAAAAAAATGGAAAGATGATTATTTCTAAAATTGGATCATGTCACATTTGAAAATATAAGTTGATGGCATCCCACAATACCACGACATTTGACAATTCATTCAATTACAATAATTATTTAATGGACAAGTGAAAACTTTAATTAATATAATGTAAAAAGCTCAATATGAACCTACCTGAAGAATGTCATACATATGAACACAATTTCAATCCCCATACTGAAGTGGTCAAGACCTGGAAGCTGAACTGGAAATCTGGAGAGAGGGAGGAGGATGCAAACGAACAGGAATTTAATTACAGACGGCAGGCTCTGTTTACAGCATGTTATGGGTATTTAATTACAGACAGCGGGCTGTTTACAGTATGTTATGGGTATTTAATTACAGACAGCAGGCTGTTTACAGCATGTTATGGGTATTTAATTACAGACAGTGGGCTGTTTACAGTATGTTATGGGTATTTAATTACAGACGGCAGGCACTGTTTACAGCATGTTATGGGTATTTAATTACAGACAGCGGGCTCTGTTTACTGCATGTTATGGGTATTTAATTACAGACAGCGGGCTGTTTACAGTATGTTATTTGTATTTAATTACAGATAGTGGGCTGTTTACAGCATTTTATGGGCATTTAATTACAGACAGCGGGCTGTTTACAGTATGTTATGGGTATTTAATTACAGACAGTGGGCTGTTTACAGCATGTTATGGGTATTTAATTACAGACAGCGGGCTGTTTACAGTATGTTATGGGTATTTAATTGCAGACAGCGGGCTGTTTACAGCATGTTATGGGTATTTAATTACAGACAGCGGGCTGTTCACAGTATGTTATGGGTATTTAATTACAGACAGCGGGCTGTTTACAGCATGTTATGGGTATTTAATTACAGACGGCAGGCTGTTTACAGCATGTTATGGATATCTAATTACAGACAGTGGGCTGTTTACAGCATGTTATGGGTATTTAATTATAGACAGCGGGCTGTTTACAGCATGTTATGGGTATCTAATTACAAACAGCAGGCTGTTTACAGCATGTTATGGGTATTCATTTACAGACAGTGGGCTGTGT
>JABFEB020000020.1:7974340-8007228 GCA_019775895.2 Stomatorhinus ivindoensis | reverse complement strand
TTACAGCATGTTATGGGTATTTAATTACAAACAGCAGGCTGTTTACAGCATGTTATGGGTATTTATTTACAGACAGCAGGCTGTTTACAGCATGTTATGGGTATTTAATTTCAAACAGCAGGCTGTTTACAGCATGTTATGGGTATTTAATTACAAACAGCAGGCTGTTTACAGCATGTTATGGGTATTTATTTACAGACAGCGGGCTGAGTCTGTGTAATATTACGGGTATTTAATTATAGACAGTGCGCTACCTTTACTGCATGGTACACAGATTTATTGATAGACAGACTATGCCTGCTTCATCCTACACATTTTAAATTATGGACAACAATCTTTCCAGATGTGTTTAATTACAGACCGTTCACCTGCATGATCTGGCGGCTTTATTGCAGGTCATTAATTGTTTTCCTGTAGTACACTAATAGTGTTAATTGCAGAAGCAGGCCAAACCTCATTGCTCATTACTTTCCATGTCTCATTCCAAATTAATTTTGGAGCCCTGTCATTTTCCTATGTAATACATCTAAGAATTTAATAAGTCCGAGACTGTCTGCCAAAATACACAAACCAAAATAGATCAGTTATTAACATTTGTGACAAATTATCCTTCCAGATTCGGCTTCTGGCAAAGTGCAGGCATCACATTTAAAGCCACAGAAATGTGTCCTGTTGTCATGATGCTGCGAGGATGGAAGGTAGGGGCAATTCTCTGATTTCACCCCCTCCAAAGTAATTTCACCGAGAGGAGAGGCATCACCACAATGAAGTTTACCAAGCCATGGGTATGAAAAGTATATGAATATCCTGGACAAATCGGTACATGGTTTTAGAAGAGCTATTTTTCAGGGGAGCCGAGGCAAAAAAATGGGGGGACAGAAGCCCCCCTAAATAGGGTCTAGAACCACTTGGCCTGGGCCCAGATCTTGGCACTGAAAGATGGGTCCTCACACGGCATCTTGGGGCGAATGCCGAGTTAGAGAAACAGAATCACTCAACGCTGATGTCATGCCGGCATGCCACACACATTCTTCCGTGGTGGCTTTATGGCCAGTCACTTCTGACAAGAACTGCGTATTATGTAATCAATTAGCCAGTGCAGTAGTGGAATGTATAGATTATTTCTGCTTCTAATGCAAAGACTTAGCACTGGCCATTTAAACAAAATATCTTATTGGGCCAGTTCCTTTGATAATTTAATAAAGATCAGCAGAATCGAACCCACACAGATGGTTAAATGATTGAAAGTTGATGGCCAGCTGTATGATAAATATGCTAAACACAAACCAAGCGCTTTTCTCCGGTGTGTGGTTCTTTAATTGCCCATATGTTATGGATCCCTCCAGCCCCAAGTGAGCAACCCAGTCCATCTCCGCTTCAGCAGGAAAGACAGAGAAGCTCTCGTGTTTAACAAATCCAGTTACAACTTCCAGCTAATCCTATCTCAACAGCTTTCCAGGGAATGTTAAGCATATGAAGTTTTAGATCCAGCTCAAAATGCTCCTGCTCTTCGCTGGCATGGTTTTTCCGCTGTTTTCCTGAGTGGGCGTGCCTTGTAGGTGGGGATTCCCCGGGAGGTGTGGCCATTGTGACATCAGCAGGGCTTCTCTGAGCTGGTCTCTGATAGTGTATCCTCACTAGCAAATGAGACCCTCCTACTGCGATTGAGCCCCTTACTGGCACATTTAGTGTCGTGGAACAAAAAGTATAGCAAGGCTGAAGGACTTCAGATCCTTACTGTAGAGTCATTGCACCCTATTTTAATGATCCATAGTGGACAGCCAGTCCACTTTTACTAATTTAATGGAGAAAAAAATAGTTGCTGTGCTAGGTGCATGGTCCAAATGGGTTGTATTAATGCTGCTTTTCATTTAAACACATAATTTGGATATTCCGAGTCCCTAGTCGGAAATTTCAGCTGGAAACACCCCCTGAAGTTGGAAATTCCTGCTTGGAAAACTAGAAGAATCTACACAACCCCTGCCCTCAAAATTCAAGATGGCTGGGACCTGTATCAATAGAAGTTAAAGCTGTAGTTTTATACTGTTCATTTGTACTTTTAGTGCCTCATTAAAATGGCCAAACGTACAATGCTGTCCAACCTTTGTCTGTGGACGTGTTGTTACAGTGTTTTTATGTGTCAGATACTGTGAAATATGTTGTTATCAACTGATATTGCTAACAATGGCTAACAATGTACCTGGCTAGAACTAGGGAATGTTTCAAAATGCAGGATTTCTTGCTTAGCTGCATAACTTGCCTGATTTAAGGTAGTAATTTTGTGGATGAAATGCATTATGCATTTTATCAACTAAATAATTTTGTTTTGTGGACAAAATGTATTTCATGAACTAAAGAAAGTAATTTTCTATAGTAAATACATTTCTGGAGTGAACGAAATGTATTTAGTTGATGGAATGTATTTTGTGAATGATACTGATTATGTGTACAGTATGTATCTTTTGATGAGTCATGAAAAGAAAGTAGTAGCCCGTGGGGGGGGGGGGGGGTTAGATGGTGGAATGCGGGCTTTGATTTTGCAGACCTGTATAATTACATTTAACTTGAATTTAAATGTATTAAAAATACCAATAAAGCCAGGACAAGAGAGACACTGGTCAGCTGTCTGTTGTAAGGAGGGGTCTTGTTATGCACCTAATTCGCATGATGCAGGTTTAATTGTTGTAACGGGTGTATTTTATTATTTACTTTTGTTAAATAACAATGAGAAAATGGCCTCTGGTTAGTTTTTAGTGTGCCATGGTTGGTTCCAGTTAAGTTATTATCACAAATATTGCAAAATACAGTTATTAACTCAAAATATTTTGTTGTGTGTTGTTTTGTACTACATTGCATTAGCCTCTTTTAAGTTATCATATATCAAATATCAAACTATCATACATGATAGTGCAGTACATGCTGTCAGTTCCTTACACATAGCAAAGCAATGTTAGAAGTACGCATGTAGCTGATGAAACAATGCAAACATGAAACTTTACTTGTCACCAAAGTCTTGAGATTTGACTTGGACTTGCCTAATTGACTTGTGACCATCTCTGATTGTAAGCGACCACTTCTGGGTCATGTGTGTTCAACTTCCAAGGGCCAGACTATACCGAGTTTCACTGATGAGGTTGAATTTGGCTACTTATTTGCCGGCTTTTTATTTGCAGAACCAGTGCCACCTTAAATAAGGGATGCTGTTTCGGCAGAATCCTGTAGAGGGCACTGTGTATGTTAAATCGAAGGCTCAAAGAATGTTTTGGGCATTTTATTTTAAGAACAAAATCGTAACAATTCAAATGCTTTTGTCACACGGCCATTGGGTCTGAAACGAAACTGTTCATTAAATTTGGAATCTGACTTGTATGCTTTCTTTGTTTTCTCAAACTTATTTCTCAGATTATTATTATTATTATTATTAGTAGTAGTAGTAGTAGTAGTAGTAGTAGTAGTAACTTGAAGTTATTTCACTGTACGTTTTTCAATTTAATGACCTCTGAAATTGGTACTCATTCATTATGACCTACTGTACAAACAATGCATTTTCTGCCCAGGTTAAAGGCTAATAATTCACAGCTTCCCTATGGGAGAGTGCTCACAGCACCTCAGGCTGTGCAGTTCCTAACAAAGACATTTTTAAAAATACAAAATAATTGTATAAACAACGGGTTTCAGCTGTAATACATTTTCATTTCGTATATGAATTTCACACATCTCTTCTGCATTGAAATAAGCCAGTTGAGGTGATTTGGGCATCTCCTGGATGACTGTCTGGGGAGGTGTTTGGCTCAGCTCCCTCTTCACAACAGAACGGTACAGCGTCTACATCACTGCCGACACTGCACCGGTCCTTCTGTCCATCTCCGCCTCCCTTCTTCCCTGAACCTCATGCCGGCCCCTTGACATTCAAACAAACTGCCCCAGTGTAAGCTGCGGGTCCCAGCACGATGATGCCAACAGACCACATCACCAGTAAAATGCAGAGATGTGATCCCGAGCCCCCCCACCCCCGTTGGCTACGCCTAGAAATTCTGTCCGTAAAAGTTATGAACAGAATTGGTGATAATTGGCAGCCTTGGTGGACTTCAACACCCACCATAAACAAATCTGACTTATTGCTGGCGATGCAAACCAAGCCGTCACTCTGTTTGTAGAGACCTCATGGCCCGCAACAATGGACCCTGTACGCCGTACACCTGGAGCATGCACCCCGCACAGGACCCCCCGAAGGAAAAGTCACTGGAATGCAGAATGGGCTGGGATGTCCTTAACCTGTCACACACTATGTCTTCTAGCAAAGTGAAATATGCCATGTTGAATCACAGGTCTTTTTATACCTGTTACATGTATGTGCACAAGCGTTGCGGCCTACTTGTTTTGACTTTTCAGTATGCAGATCTCTAACTTTATACATAATAAATATTTTGGCACATATAACATCATTCATTTAAAACAATGAAACACATGCTGAATGTTAGTTGTTTATTTACTACACACTTCATGTCTGTCTGGTCCAAGATGAATAAGGTCTAAATTCCTAATGGTACCGTGGCTTCTTATTCAAAGGTGTCCACTTGCTCACTGTGGCCTGCTGACATTTTACAAAAGAGAAATTAAATGTGGGTAATTTCATCAGTTTCTTTACAGGGAGATTTGTGAACTTCATATATGAGTATGTGTTACAGCTGAAACGTTTTGTTTATATGACTATTTTGTTTTTTCAAAATGTCTTTATTATAAATTGCACAGCCTGAGCTGCTGTGAGCACATATCAGGCTATAACAAGCTTTTAACCAGTGGAGATTGCATTGTTTGTACAGCAGGTCTTAAAGAAAAAGTACCAATTTCAGAGGTCATTAAACTGAAGCATGTACAGTGAAATTACTTCAAATGATAATAGTAGCAGTAATACTACTACTACTGATAGTGATAATAAATCTGAGAAATCAACTGTAATGAATTCTATTTAAAAGAACAGTTTTATTTCAGACCCAATGGCTGTGTGACGAAAAGAATTTCTCTTCTTCTTAGTAAAATGAAATACTGATAACATTCTTGGAGTCTTCTATTTAGCATACACAGTGCCCTCTGCAGGATTCTGTCGAAACAGCATCCCTTATTTAAGGTAGGATAACCATGTTTGCTGAGACGAAAAAGAGGGCCTGTCTGGGGATCAGAATATTAAATATGTATCTATCCATTTTCTAAACAGGGGTAGTCTTACTATAAGGTAAATATAGGCAGCCACCTGGGGGCCCCGAAAACTAGGGGCCCCGTGAATACAGAATTTCCAGAAGTTACATTTATGGATATAAGATAATAAGATCATTTAAATAATAGCAACATGTCTGTTATCTGCATTTTTAGCAACAGTTTTCAGGGAAAACAAAGTTGCCCCCCCGTCTCAGCTATAATAAAATGTTCCTACTTTGAAACTTTACCTAGCTTTCTTATAATGGTGCAGTCCAGTGGTACCAGTAGTTTCACTGTCTAGCGAATCAGTACACAGTAGTCTAACAGAAGAAGACAATGGCGCAAAGATACAAGACAAATATTACGAGACAAAATCTTCATTGTCTTTGATACTGTCACAATTAATAGATGTATTAATTATAAATTTAATACAATTATTATTAATAATTAATATGTTATGCCATAAGCGAGGAGGCGGAGTGAGGCATAGGCTATGCTAAGCTACAGCCTAGGGCCACAACAAAAGATGGAACGGAGAAATTACACCCCCCCGATCTGTGAATTTTGCCAACAGCACTCCTGTCACCACCCTGATCGGTAAGTTTTACTGCTGCAACCCAACATATTATTGAAGCAACCAGAGGGCTGGTTGCTTAGTTCCAGTCCTGGAGGACCAGCTTACAATTCAGTTTGCAAGCTTCACGAGCATGCAAACGGAAACACATTGTAAACTGGTGCTAACCTACGCGGGCTAATATGTGCAAAAATGTGCAATAATAGGAAAAGCAACATTGCAGGCATCACAACGTGGTTTATTAATCATGCTGCTCACTTTGTTGGGTCTTTTGAGGATTCTGGGGTCTAAATATGACCTTCCCTGCAGCAAATTTGGTGAAACGTGTGGGGGTTTTAGTTCACTATGGAAGGACTTGAGAGTTTACTCTGGAGGAGTTCAATGACTGTTTACGAAAGTATTTTCAGCAAAAGGCCTTAAAGTGCTATATTGCGTTATCTGTGAATAATTTTCACACAAAAGGCAGGGAAAACCTCACGAGTAGGGGGAACATTTCAGCGAAAGAAAGAAGAAATGCAGCGCAAGACCAAGACAATCATTACACCCCTAATCAATTGTGCGATTCTGCAAGAAATTCAGGTGCAAAGGTTTTAGAACCCGATTCAGCAGAATAAAGGTAAAGTTGCATATTTCTTCATAAAACCACTGTTTTTTTGTGGGTTCGTCTCTTTGACAGGAATCGTATGTTGAATGTATCCTGGGTGTCCACGGGTACCATTGATATGCAAATGTGTCATTTAAATGAATTTAAAAGGATCCGTTCTGATTAAAGGGAGATGCGGATGTGCTTTCAGGAGAGACGACCATCAGCAAAGTGCAGTTCTTCGTGTTTACATGATGAAATAAAGAGGGTTTAAGCTGGGGACTTTTTTAACATCTGCAAACAAAGTTTCACATCCCACAGTGTAGGGTAATTTGTTGTATATTAATGTTATTTTTGGGAGGGAATTTCAAAATAATCCCGAAATCTTTTGTGGACATTCAACAGTTTGAAAAGAGATGTGGGGTTATATAGTATACAATATTAGGCCATGAACAGGTGGACTTCTGGGAATAGAAGGACTCAGTAAGCATCTACACCATCTACACCATCTACACACTGGGAGCTTAAGCCACCCCACCGAATGTCTATGATAAATCTCTTGCATCAGAAAGTTCAGTCCCTGTTGAACATCCATAGCAAGCCTGTTTCAGCTGAAACTCGGGCCCGCTAAATGTCTGTGGTGAGCCTGTTGATGGCTGGTAGTTTTTCTTTCTTTTTTAGTTTTGAGCTGTCATTCTCCTCAAGCCGTCATTAGCAGGGGGCAGCCAAGATCCTCTGGGTCAAACACTGCGAGGAGACAAAGGCATCCGTGCAACTTTTCAGCAAGACCCGCATTACTTCTGTGTCATTGCCGGACAATATTTCCCCCAAACGCAGCGGTCCCCGCGCTAATGGGCCAAGTCTCCCCGCGCATATGGAGACGACTTTGCTGGTGTCGGGTTCGATGGGATTGCTCTCCGCTACTCTCTTTGTTGGTCCTTGTGGAACGGGGGGGATAGTCAAGGAGGACCTGGGATTTGCGTTTGTTGAGGAGGAGTTTTTAGCATTTGAGTTGCGAATCCAAAACAGAAAAGACCAAAGGATAAGACACCCCCCTATCCAAAATAGATAAGACCCTCAAGACCGAATAGAGAAAACCACCAAATAAGACCTCCTATGCAGAAAAGACCCTCAAAACAAAGACCACCAAACTGACGACAGACCCCAGATTAGACACGTGAAATGGTCAAAATCCAATCGGAAACCATGGAGATACTGAGTGGAATGATTTTACATATAATTAATTTATACTTTATCATATCCTCCTGAGACCCACCCATTCATTTATGTCCATTGTAGTGGACACTTTGTTTTTGCATATATCTTTTCACTGATGGAAGGAAACATATTTAGTCCTGTACACTAAAGAGGACATGCTGTGAAATGAAAAACAAAAATAAATTTGAAAAAAATATGTCTTATTTCCTCCAAAGACATAGAAAATCACAATTAACCTAAAACTGAAGGACACTTTTTTCCTTGGGTCTCAGGAGGATATAGAACAGCAATTTTCATTTTAAAACCACAGTGTTGCACCAATGCCATTTAGCTGGAAATTACTCATTTACTGTTAAATGTGACAAACATACATCCCATTTAAGCCAATAAAAATAAACATATTCAGACCATTTTGAATATGGGTGGTGTCGTTTCATTCCTGATTTGCTATGTAGCTCTCAAAGCACGATTAGCTACATTTGACTGAAAATGATTTCGATTTTATTTTGAGCAGCGCAACCCGCAAAACGCTTGAATTCGAAAAGAAATCACTGCGGATGCACTGCGATGCCACTCAGATATTTATTTTTCCTCATGTAACTTTATGTAGCATTATGCTACTTTTCACAAATAACACTTGACTTTTAATTTCACCTCAGAAGATTGTTCCGGTTCTGGGACGGATTTCCAGTGTAAATGGGAGAAAGAACCAGATTGACAGACTGGGCTTAGCTGGGACAGAGTAAAGCAGGAGCAAGGACAATGGAGTAACTACTGCAAAGCGGACAAAGACGGGGACTGCGAGCACGGCAGGAAGGGTTCAGACCCGCCCGGGTGGGTGGTCCCTTCAGGTGGGGGCGGGGGCTCTGTCACCAGGCTTTGGGAGGGAGAGGACTTTCTGAAACCTTTTCACGATGGAGCGTTTCACAGCCAGCGAACGACATTCACACTGCAGAGTGCTCATTTATTGTGAGATGAGTGCCGAACTGAATGGAGTAGAAGGATCTACATGTAAATCATAAAATAGAGCCGAGGGGAAAGAATATTTAAATGTATAATATCTTTGATAATGCTTAACATTATCTGCACCTTTATAATGCATTCATAGAACATCCATAAGCAGCGTGTAATTATACCTTAACATGCAAACATACCTTATCAACTTTATTAAACATTAATAACAAAGATTATATGATAATAACAAACATTGTAATGGTATAATCATAACATGTTTGTTATTTAGCTATATTAAAGCTGTTATGGTATGTTAGGATGTTACACTATATTCACATGCTGCTTATGAATGTTCTGTAAATGCATTATGAATGCATAAAGAAGTGCAGTTAATGTAAAGCTTTACCATATCTTTTATATGTGTAATATACTACAAGATGGACACATTCCTCAAAAAAGCACACAGACGCTGACCTGAAGCAACGCTATACGAAGCAACAGTTTTCACTGATAGTTTTGCATGAGTAAAATCTGAAACAGGAGATTTCTCTTTCTCTCTGGGCCATCTCTCTGCTCCTCTGGTAGAAAACGAGACCCCCCCCCCCAGGTGCTCATTCTGCATAACAGCACTTCACGTCAGATACGATTTGTTAAGAACCACTTTACCGAAGTAGCGGAAATGTGCAAGTGCAGCCGCACCAGTGTCAGTGAGCCATGCGCCAAAGCCAGAGGGAGCGAGTACTCTCCTGCTCACAGACCCTCCCTCACTTTACAAGTGAGACCAGTTCAGTGCAGAAGAGCACCAAGGGCAGAGTGCTGACTCCGCCGATTGTCTGATAATAAAATTCTGGCATCCCTCTCCTGCTCATACCTCAACTCTCTGCCATATCCTTCTACTGTAATTCACTTCAAATGCATCAGAAATGTATCATTGTTAACACCACTTCAAGCACTTTTAAACCAATGAGAAAGCTTAACGTTTTGTCTTACCATATTCTGAATTCATATCATGGTGTTGGTAAATACTGTTTTCCTATTGGTTAAAAGATGTCACGTGGTTGTTGGATAACGACACAGGTAGTTCCGGGAGTCTAATAGCGGTTGTGTATAAATGTGTTTTAATGGTTTATTATGCATGTTAAAATAAAAACCTGTGCAACTTATAAGTCATTGTTATCAGCTTAATTTTCCTTGGATTTCAAACTCAAGTGCCTGTCTGTTGATGGTTTCTATGGTAACCTCACGAACTTGCCTCTTCCAGTGCGTATTCAGACCACACGTTCTGTCCTTATAGGGACTATATTTTTAAGAGCACATTGGCGCATTATTAAGGGCTAATTGAAATAACTTACTTATGAAACATTAACCGTGGCTAGATTATTCTATTATTATTGTGTTTTCTTAGCCATGGTGCAATCTGGATAAACCACTTCAAATTGTGCCCCAGGTTGTGTCGGCCACATTACACCAGGATCGTATTGATTATTTTCATATACCAGTACCTCATATCGAATACACCCCAGTACTGCATAAACCATTTGGATGGATGGATTATGTAAATGTCTCACTTCCTACCTCTCTATAGTGCAATACATCTTTGTATATAAAATACTGAGTCTCAGACTGTTCCTGACCAAGCACCCGTTGAATAAAGTATATCTTAGTCTAGAGAGCTGTGTGAACATTTTTCTGCTGAACCTAACTTGTGTAATACCCTGTAACTTGCAACAGAACATTCCAGGAATTATTAATTAAAATGTAGAACCCTGTAGTGAAATTCTTCACATTTTTTGTTTGTCTTTCAACTTATTTCATCACCCAATGGATCAGCCCATAGCATCATTTAAAAAAAAGCTATTCTATGACAAGATACCAGCTTTACTCTATTTTACTAAATGCTATTATCTGCATACATAAATAAATAAAAGGGGTTAACAAGTTGTTAAATTCCCTAAAGCTGTAGATGCACCTTTTCACAGTGAGAAAAGCTGCAATATGTCCAGATATGGTCAACCTGAAATCTGTAGCGCTCACATCCAGACATGCACCACCACCATGATTTCACAGTGAAACATTCCACACTAACATTACAAAGGTACAGCAGTGATTTCTGGGAAAAATCCACAGAAATAAGAGGCAAATTAATTTCACAGCTCTTAGCCTCTCTGTTATTGTGGGTCACAATCATTTTTCTATGAAATCTAGACAGTTGCACATTCAAACACTCAATTATCTCAGTGGACGTGTACAATGTGGTAGCCAGCAGGGATGCGTTAATCCTGAAATTTAAATTAATTAAGTACTTCGCATCAGAAATCTGGTGGCAGGGGAACCTAGCTCCCACCCCCACCCGGACTCCAAGAAGTGGCTTTCTGCAGAACTTTCCCGTGGGCCTGCAAAATGGCTTGTAAAAAGTTCTCTCCCACAGAGGCATACTATGCTGGAGACACTAGGAGTAACACAAGTGTTTCCCACAATCTGGAGTTTCAAAACAGCCCCAGGTGGAACTGTGTGACTTCACATAAATTAGACCACCAGGGAACCTGGAGCCTCAACACCACAGCTACAAATAAACAGATTCCTGGTAAACTTTTAGAATTGGGAAAGAAACGCTCTTCATAACATCTCAGCCAGGGTTGAAAGATGCTCCTGTGGGGAAATATTTTCTAGAATTTTCAGACCTGGTACCTATCTGATACCTCACATTCTAGCAAGAAAAACTCACATAAAAACAGACAAGCACGAATGTGTCTGAACAGACAATGTTCCCCAGTATTTACATAAAAGCTTTTGAAACTGTGATGTTAAAATGTGTCTGTTTGAAACCCTTTAGGGAAGAATGCAGTAATCATCAGTAAAGTCATAATTTTCTGCAATACAACTGCCTAACCTGTGAAATTACTAACTAATAATTTCTGAGAAGACTAAGCATCATGCTTCAGTTTTTTCCATGGAACTAGTTCACTGCTAGAGAAATGATTGGTTATCTTACTCATATCACATATCGCCAAACACATGCTTGTGTTGAATGAAACCTTCTGACACCAGTAGTGGGAGACTAAAGGTCAGCCCATTTTTTAGATCTAAACTCTGACTAAAAAAAAAGGTTCAAAAACCTTTTTTCAACCTGACCACTAACCACAAGTTGAGATCGCTGACAAAGGGGCAAAAGAACAAAGGAGAGATTAGAATTAAGAAATTAGCAGCATAAATTAGGGCTACCCTTCAGATCACACTCAAACCTTGCATTAACAATAAAAACCATTTAAACCCATAATTGACACTACCGATAAGTGCCAATTTGTGTAACTCAAGATGCCTGCAGAGGCTTATTGCAGCTATTCATGTTTTGGCTGCTGCATGCACTTTTGTGGGAGTGACCACCCTGCCCACTGAACTGTGGAGAAGACCCCCACCAGGTCCTCGACACACTCGTGTCTATGTGCACCTGCTCGTCTACCGCACTCCTAGTCACATACACACCCACGGACCTCGCACCTGCTCACAACGATCTCACACCTCCGCATTTCTCTCCCACTCCATCCAGCCTCACCTCTTGACACCTCATGACAAAGCAATTTGACATACAGGACTCTGCAAAAGTCTTAGGCTGTGTGAGGGACTGAAAAGTAAGACAACACAAACACAGGAGTTTTACTATAGAAAATGGGACTTTATTGACCCCAAAAAATACACACAGTTGACAAAACTCAAAAACTTAGTAACAGGGCCCATAAAAGACATTAAAAAACAACAAAACTTAACATCGCAAAATAAGATATTAACTGAAACAAACTGACCTTGTAATGAGACACCAGGGATCATATATAGTGGTTTGGCCAAACCAATTAACACACAAGAGGGGTAAACCGAATGAACACTGCATACATCTAAACATGAAAACACAGCTAAACCTCAACCTCCCCGCCTTGCCATGGCAGCAGATGGTTTGATCCAGCTCCAGGAGTTTTTCCCTTCTAAGAGTCCTCCACCCTCAGTCACACCCTTATACCAACTAGGAGAGGACCATCCCCCATGATCAAAGTAACTACAAAATCAAAGGATTAACTCAGCAAATCACTGCCTATAAAATATAAAGAATAAGGCAAATCAACTGTAAACTATTGTTATTCTAAATAAATCACTTAGGGTTAAAGAAAATATACAAGTAATCAACTAAGGAGGTGAGAGAATGTTTCAGTAACAAATAAATTTTATTCACCTACGTTTATAATATAAATAAAATTCCACTCTATCAAACAGCGAATAGTTGTGCCCACACCCAGGGGACAAGAGTATACATTATACTGGCAGCTATTTATAGTTCAGAAATCTTATGACCAATCATGTTGCTTTTTTAACATTAAAGTGATTAGTTTATTTTTATTGTATAGAATAATTTTATTTGGTTGGTATATGGTTCATATAGTTCATGCATTCATCTCAGGGGTGTAATTTATGTACATGTGTAATCAATTTTAATTGTTAATTTACAATTCTTGAATTACTTTCCTTTAGATGAAACACAATTCAGTAATGATTACATTTTTTCTGTGTTGTTAGCTGCCAAGTGACGTAAACTGTAATAGCTAGTAACCGCACTGGTAAAATGCAAAGCATATGTACACACTACATAGCCAGTCAGCAAATTTGCAATGCGGCTGTAGTTTCCAAGCCGTCGTTAGCCTATAGGGTAAACATTTACAGTTTTTTTTTTTGCCAAAAAATACAGCTGGAAAAAATTACGCACAATTTTTAGTTTCACTGCTCAATTTATGGGTGTGTGTCTGATACAAGCTGTCCTAGTGGTGCACTTCACACATGCACTTAATGTTTCCCATTCCTTTTGAAAGTCACTCGATGTCATCCTATGATTCACGAGAAACTGTCGGATAAGTTAATGGTCATCTCTGGCATTATAAATTCGCTTCCGCCCTTTACCTGGCTGATTTCCGGTTATTCCTACTGTTGTCTCTGAAATGTTGAGCCTGGAAGCAGCTTGCCTCGCCTATAGCCTTCTACCGGCAGAACTGGGATTAAACCAGGATTTAAAAATCCAAAAGAAAAAAACATATAGGCCTATAGAATGATCTCTTAATTTTTTCCCCTGATTTTGTTAGATTGAGGGGAAATAAATCGGACAGTTTTTTCTTTAAATCCTATTGGATTGATTATTATATGCATATTTCTTTACATGATTTTCCTAAACACTGAAGATTAACTTTTGCTTAGAAGCTTTAGAATCTTTCTGACCATAAAATTACCCATAAAAGTCCGTAACCCCACTGCTGATGCCTAGAAGGACGAGACTTGTGGCCATCCTGAGTTAGAAGCGCGTTACTTTAACACGTCTGGAGCTCTCACACGGGACCGTAATCATGGGCCACCATCATGGGGCAGAACAGCGACTCTTCGGATCCGGCTAAAGACCCTCAGGGGTGGAGCCTGAACACCAGCCAGGCTATTGCAGTGGGTTCGGCCGCCTCGGCTCTTACCGCTGCGCTGCCCTTTCATTCCCTCTCTGCACAGAGCCGCCACGCTGAGGGAGGGTGGGTGAAACGGAGGTTACCACGTGACCGCTCCCCATCTGAATGTGTTCTCATTCTTTACGAACTACGGAACGCGCACCTTGACTCTCACTGTCTACCGAAGTTTAAGTTTATATACCAGCGTTAGATGTGTGAGGCAGCTTATCAGTGTCGCTGTCCCTTAAAAACTCATACTGAATTACTCTTCCTTAGTGTTTCCACAATGGGCCAATAGATGCAGCCAGAAGCAGGCATTTTTATGTAGACCTCACATGTAACTTGGAAACGGTTTGAAAAGCTCTATATGCATTGATTGCTCGCAATTGTCTTTGACTTTGTGAAAGCGTGAACTAATCCAATACGGTTGGGCAAACAGAGCCGCTGTTATCCAAAAAAGCTCTGCAAACTACATGGTGTTTACCCATGAGACTTCATTTCTGATTAACTAAATTCAGTACAGCTACTGACAACAATGCATTCAATGATAGTGTTAAAATAAGAGCAATTCAAACCAAGCTTTGGAACATTAAAATGGACCTCAATCTTCTTTAATCATTATTTCATGATGTACTTTTAGCTAATAAGACAGCATTTCTATTGCACATTTTGTCCGTTCCTATATTCATCTTTAAATAGATTTTGATCTTGCATCGCCTGTTTTATCAGTTCAGATTAATGTTTGCAAATGCAGGGTGATTTAGAAAATCAAACTAAATGCATGTTCCTTTTAATCTCTTTTTATTGCTTAACGCATTGTTTTATTCGCAACCAACAGGTTATGCTGAAACACGACAATTAACCTTCTTCTACGTTTATATTTATGTACAGTCTTTTCATTAAACAGCTGCCTCTCTTTTCTCTACATCTGTACCTAGATAGCTTGGTGGATTCCCGTCCCGCGCACCATGCCCTGCTGAAAGCGACGTCGGACAACGTCTTCCACTTATCTATCACTATGACGTTCGCATAAGAGAAATAGGAAGCCGGACAGAGGTGTCTATTTAGCCCAGGCTCATATCACAGTCGCCACCCACTGGCATAATTTGTTTCACAGTTGCAGCCTGGCAGCATGAATCAAAGGTTGACAGTCTAATTTCATGCACGCATGGGTGTTTGGCTGCCGCAGGCCCCTGTCTCCCAACGCCCTGAAACCTCGCTACCTGCCTCCCTCCGCAGGAACAGGGAAGCAGTCTTAGCCAAGACCACGATGTGCTGAAGAAACCAAAACGCGTTCCTCTGCCCAACATTAAGCATTCACATTACCCATAATCCCATTGATACCGACACACATCTGAATAAATCTGATACACCATATTTAAATGAGCTTTAGAAGTTAACTGGGTCGTTTGAAGATTCAAATGGTATATAATTATGCATTGCTTATGGTGGGCAGATGTGAGGTCATTCTGGTGCATGTTTACCCAATAAACAAGTACTGCAACCAAACTTTTTTGAGTAAGGAAACTCATAAGGATGCACTAGTAATTTGCCATTTGCACAGTTGTAATGGAAAATAACATTCCTTACACTCTAAATGATTAGGTCAGGTAGCCTATATCAGTGTCTAAGACACAATAATATAAAATAGTTTGTCTTCGTGTAATTTAAATCGAATTGGAAATGACGAATTCCTACCTGATACTGAGGGATATGCACATGGCTTAAAATACTGCATGTTCGAAATGTAGTCTTACAAGAAACGTACTCCCTGATCCGCGTATGCCGAATAATCACAAAAATAAATTCTCGATAGACTTAGCCAATGTCTCGCCTAGGGCCACCCCAAAACCTACGATACACATACTGCCAAATCCCCATACAGTATTCACGGACTTGGTTATGTTCATGCACAGAGAAAAGCGTTTCCAAAACAGAGCGTGAAACTGCTGACACACAGCGGGGAAAAGGCATCGTTCAAAAGTGTTTCTGTTCCGGAACGGAAAGCGACTGACCGACCGCGACACAACACGGTGAAGTTTGGAATAACTTTGTTTTCATTACATAATATCAATTACTTTGGATTGAAGACTTTTCACTAAACGAACTGCGTCATATTTGAAAAAATGAAAACGAACACGAAAATGTAAATATCTTACAAATGGGAAATAATTGTATGTGGTTTGTTGCAAGAAATTCTTTTGTTGACAATGCATTTAATTAACAGGATTCATGAACGGGCAATAGGTTTTATTACGGGGACAATAAAACTTTAGTTCTTGGAACAATAATGAACAAACATTACCTTCCAATTATCCAATAGGGTTACTAAAGTTTCATCTAACCCAAAACATGCGAGCCATTAGTTGTATTATTTTAACAGTGCGAAGATGCTGCGTTGTTTTTATTTTTATGATTTATTATCACGTGTTTTAACAAATATTATTGCTCCCGGCAACCTTAACATTTAAAATACAATTATAAGCAAATGAAGGGTTTCGTTCTTCACCAGCATCAGGGCATTGCCGGAATGAAAAGCTATCTTTATAAATCTTAAAGTTTTCTAAACCACGAGGACGGGGTCGGTGAAGATTGCCAGGATCGGATCTCTGTGGATGGCAATGTTTGAAGTAGTAAGAGCCTTTGCTTCCGTTCCCTGGACAAAACTTTGAAAACAAAGGAAGCTTGCTAAGAAATACGCAACAAAACGTACAATAAGCACGGAGAGAAAGGGGCGTTTTATTTTATTAGTTTGCATTTATAACGGACATAGCTCATAGGTAGGCGGTGAGGCAAAGATTTCGCGTTACAGAGAATGCAATAGACACTTTTATTGATTTTTTTACTTGCACTATTGTGTAAACAGACTCTATCTGGAAGGGGTGAATTTGAATCCCAAAGGAGTCTCGGAACTCGTTTCCTAGTCACCCAGTCAGCAATGTGTTTGTCTTTTTGTCTCTTTGAGAAAAGGCTAAATCTACATTGGTGGCCCAATCGAAGTTTGCCATTCTTTGTGTTTTCTATTGAAGTGAATGAGACTGAATGAAGTGGCCGTGGACCCCTTTATTTGATCTACTCAATCGCATAAAGTGATGGAATTCTAATATATTTGTTTAAAACTTCACCACGGGCTCTTGCTTTTGCATCACACCAAGTTTACCAGAGAGGTTTATTTCATAACTTGTCCTTCTTGTCACTTATTTCCCAGAGAACATAAAAACTGAAAAAATAAACAATAAAGTAAGTTATAAGTATCTAAACAGCTATTAGTTGTTGCTCGTACGATTTGGGTTTATAGATTTGCTATATTTATTTCGACCCAGCAGTTGATGTTCTACATGTTGCAATAGAAACATGAAAATAAATCGGTTGTAGGCATAGCTAAGATTTAATAACATACATGCTTTTAATTGTGCACGTAGTGTAAAATTGGTGTTTGCAGATTAAGGCCTACTTTATTTATATGCGACCACGCCGTATCTTTTTTAATATAACGGAACGTAAAATTTGGAAAATGTTTAATAAATGAGGTTATAGAACTCGTGAACAATCAATTGTTAACTTAGTTTATTAGTCCGTTACTACGTCTAAAGCGTTGATTTGTCGCGTTGATTGCGGATTATTTAAACAAGTAGCCTGATATATATATATATATATATATATATATATATATATATGGTAGTAAAATTAGTAGGTATATTCAGCTGTTCAGAGTCAGGCGTGTGACGTTTGCTGCTGGTTTTAATAAAATCCATTTCCTTTCATTTTTAAAATTTACTTCCGTCGGGATAATTTCTATTGGCTTGAGCAAGATTGTTTTTGTATGAGTATCTGTGTTGTGGCAACACAGAAACACTAAAACAGTTTGCATTCTGGTAACTCCGTGGTCCATATGCTTCTGAGCATCATTAGTCAGTTTTCAAAGCTTTCAAAAGCAAAAGTAACCGAAAAGCTACACTTGAACATCTGTTTAATCCTCCGAAGATTTAAAGAATACACGTATATGCGAATAGTTAATAAATTAGCACAAAATTATTATAGAAAAGTGAGTGCACCGTTACGGAATTAGCGTCCTCTCGGACACAGTAATGATGAGGGCATTTGCGCCATGCTCAGATAAAGAAACAGTACATTTCCACCTGTTCCTCTTAAGAGATTACAAAATGGTAAAGCTATTTTGTTGCTGTCATGCATAATAAAAACATGCAGACAGAAATACTTTTCTCTAGGTGCACGTTTTTTGACACGTTTTGCAAAGCATAGCCTATATCAGTCAGCCTTCAGCATCATGATCAAAATTATGAATAATATGTTAAAAGATACAGAAACTGAGAAAACACAGGCCTACTCAATTACGTAGAAATGTATAACCTTTATTGCAAAGGGTCTCCACAAAAACTGAAACTAAGGTTCACAGAATAACATTTTCTGCAGCAGAGATACTGTGATATATTATTGACTAAAAGTGCATTTTACGTCCTTAGGATATCTCGCAGTAATAATTTAAATCTTAAGTTTACAGGTACCTAGCACTTTTGTATCATTAAATGAGTACATTTCAAGTTCGGTAGTTTAGAAAAATATAAATATTTATATTTCTGTGATTGTTCTTTTTATTCGGTTATGGTTAAAAAATCTAATAACTACATATTTGGTAATGCAGTGCATCGAGTATTCTGAGCACAAAAAACTCTGTACATCTACTTCTGCAATGCAGTATTTAACAGCCAAAAGCAAAGTTTCTGCCAAACCCAATCTGTACATTTAAAAATATTATTTTTTTTGTTAATTTCACCACTGAACAAATTTAATCTAATTAGTAATCATGCATTTATGTTAAACTTGTTGTTATGTAATAAATGGAACGGCTTTCTGTAACAAGGATTGGATCCGCCTTTTATTTATCATTGTAAAGTATGTCTTTGCTTCTTATTTTCTTTGCATTTGTATCAGCAAACAATGCCAACAGTAGGAATACCTCGCTCTCATCATATTAATGATAACCTGGCTAACGTCACAGCTGTTTAATAACACATCACCACTCAGCGTCCTGAAAAATCAAAATTATATCCCGTTAACTGAATACAACGTTCAGAGGCAGATATCGAACTTTAAAATTCGGACAAATAAGTTTAAGTATTACTGCGAAATACACACACTCAGTGTTATATTTCGTCGTGTTCCGGTTTTCACGGATTTCAGGGACAGCAAATCTTGGCAATCGGCGCAGACTTTGTCAGGCTACAAGACCTGAAGGTTTGGCCGTATCAGTGCACTGCCACCGACTCATTCATGGCGGAGTTTGTCAGCGTCCTTTCCCGAAGAGGACTGCTTATATGCCGGTTACTCGCTGCCTGATGGGACGTGGGACTCAGGGACTGGGAACAGTTTGGCGCGAAAGCCGGGATATGTGCTGGTATTGCCGAAAGACTTGACAGTGGCGCGGGCGTCGCTTTTATTGGCACTGGGACAGCCGGTAAAGTTTGTCCATCGTGGCAAAGGGACTTGACAGGAACCCCGAAGGCACTGTAATCATTGCTCGTCATTGAAATATGAGCTACTGTATCTATCGCGTTTGTACTGTACATATGGGACCAAGCGGTGGCTAATTGATTATGCAGAGAGTAGCCAGCTGACACCGGTTGCATTGGGGGGAAAGGCAGCCCCCCTGGCATCTTAAATTCTCTGGAAATTATATTCTCGATGGCAAAAGGATGCTTGAAGGTGGAAGGCTGTGACATCCCTAGGCTGTAACTGGACATCTGTGGCAGATGAGTGCCTGTAGTGGCCAAGGCGCTGAGTCGAAGTTTAGCTTGTTGTTGGAGGTAGTGGGCAGCATCCGAGGGCTTGCCCGCTGCGAGCTGGCCGGAGATCATCACCTTGAATCTTTTGCGGCGTCTCAGGAAGCTACCGTTCTCAAACATATCCCCACAGCTGGGATGCAGGGCCCAGAAACTCCCCTTTCCAGGCTGGTCCGGGCGACGAGGGATTTTAATGAAACAGTCATTGAAAGACAAGTTGTGCCGCAAGGAATTCTGCCATCGCTGGGTGTTCTCTCTGTAATAAGGAAATCTGTCCATAATGAACTTGTAAATTTCACTCAGAGGAAGCATCTTCTCCGGACAGCTCTGGATAGCCATAGCCGTGAGGGAGATGTACGAGTAAGGAGGTTTCTGGTCGCTATACGTGTTTCTTCCCGGTCGAGGCATCGGTTAAACCTGCAAAAACAGTATAAAAGTAAAACACCCGGTACAAATGCATAACATAACTACGTTCTAAACCAAAGCCTTACGTTTCTCTATGCGTGTATGTGGCGGATTATCTGTGCAGTATAATCTAAGAAACCTTGATAGCGAAGAGTTTCCAGATGCTTTTGGGTTTTTCCTTTAAGAAAAATAAATAAATAAAACTTCCCAAGAAAACTATTTGCTTGTCTTATACTGGATGGGATCTTAGCTTCAGCTAGAGACAGTAAGATTGTTTGGCTCCCAGAAGTAGAACTGAGACCGACCTTCCACTCCTTTTTTTGGGAGAGATGAGCTAAGAAGCTGTTTCTAAGTCCTTCTTCTTACGAACTGATAGTTTTCTGCGGTGACATGAGCAGAAAAGACCCCTGCAGCGGCGCTTCACTACTGCGCCACTTGTGCGCTGTCACATGACGATCGCCTTGGGATAGCGGGAGGGGTGGCCAGTAAAGCAAGATGTGGTTTCATTTTACACCTATTTTACATGGACACCTTGGACCAATACATTTCCATTTGAAGACGATGCAAAGGGGAGCAAAGGTTCGGGAAACCGGAATTGAAATGCGATGGTGTGGTCAAGTAATGGTGTGCAAAGGTACGCGCTAAATTTTCTCGGGACCGCGCAGGGCGCTTATGGAGCCGCTAATCTGTTATATTTTCGCTTCGTAACGTGACGGTTTTCGTACGTAGCAGTAATATCACATTGAACTACATGAAATTATTTTAAAGATTGCATGCTAATTGCATTCTTATCGCATGGTAGGTCTATGCATGCATTGGCAAAAATGCACAGTTATATCCTGATGTCGATTATATTTGCATATTTCAGCATAAGCAGGCCTGTATACAAATTTTAAATAAGAATATTTTAAAATGTTTTGCTGATTACGGACATATAAATTGAATTCTTTGCTCTAACCATTATTAAAATTAAACGTTTATTTAGCGCTGAAATATCTTTATTTTTACTCATATGCAAAGTTCAGTATTTTATTTAATATTTTAGTTCTCTTTTTAATGCTCCCAAATTCTAATTTAAAGTTTTTAAATATAAGCATAAACTTCGTCACAGTTGCGCAATTTGCATCAACTGTTTCAAAAGTATGTAATTCTGTTTCCTTCATATATTTATATTATCAAGTGTTCGAAATATTCAATAAACCCAGAACACACGGGATCATCGGTGTTTTCGTAAAGCAAATTGAGACATAGGCCTGCTTCAGAAATGTAAATGCATCATTTGGGTGTTGTTGTGAAAACTGTATAAAACACCCGTGAGTCAATCATATGAATGTGCAAACCAAATGGTCTCCTGTTTTGAGCGATGAGTATCCTTTTAAATGCGCTTCAGAGGCCATATTTCTGCTTGGCGGGTTTGCTATAGGAAGGACCACACACCCGCATGGATCTGATTATAATTTATGCTCGTCTTTTTTCATTAATTTACAATAGACTGCGTGAGCATTCCGATGGACATCATCGAGGTTAGGTGGTGGTGGGGGGGGGGGGAGGAGGGGCAGCTGTTAATATTTACAAAACAGAAGGACATCCGCCGAGCGACATGTAGCTCCCAAGCCTTCAATACAATACTGGGTTCAAAATGGATCATTAGGGTGTTCTTTAAAATCTTGCATTATACTGACCTGCTTATTTTTTCAGCTAATAAAGGTTTTCATTTTTTTTCTTTTAATTTTGTTTTTCGAAATTTACTTTCCCAGAAGGATCCATTGAGTCAGTATGAACATCAGACAATGTCTCTAAATCCAAACAAATTGTTTTTCTACAATTGTTTTGTACACTATTATACGCATGTATGATATAATGATTTTGGATGTTAATAATATATTAAATACTTTTTGTTTATGTGTAGGCTATAGTATTCATTCTAACCCGCCCCAGAAATATTCCTGCCAGAAAACCAGCTCATGTGTTGAGATTAGATTTAATACCAAGTTTCCATTTGTTATACATGTTTTTACTTTCAGTCTAATAATTTGTGCCATGCTGCCCCTAACTGATGGTGGCTTTAGTCGCTCACCAGATTTTCTTCTTACTTTTGTATGTTTTCTATTGCACAGTGAGTATTGTTTAGTTCGGAAAGCATAATGAAAATGCCACCATTACTCTGAATAGATTAACTTGCTTTTTTCCCCTTGGTTCCTGAAGTCTTGTGTCAGGTAGCAGTAGATCAGCTGTATAATGTGTGTTCTGTTTAGTCATTTGTACAAGTGGGACAAAGGCTGGGTTAAGCCAAATTGTATTGCACTTGTGCACCGAGCTTCAGTCTGGAGTATCATTTACGGTGGGGGGACCAGGAGCAATTTTGTGTGTGACCAAAAAAAACAAAAAAAAAACAAAGGCACATTCTGAAGGGTCTCAAAGTAAAGTACTGAGCCGTGACATTCCCAGGGCGATGGGACACAGAGACTGAGGTCATGGGGGAGAGAAAGGAGCTAGCGGGCACTTTCACACATCTGCCCCATAGCTCGGCACTCCATACAATGGGTAAAGGAACACTGATTTTTAAAAATGGCATCCATTCAAATGCCCAGCCAAAGATAGCTGAACAACATTGTCAAAACTAAATCAGGTCAGGCTGCAGGGCCATTTATTAGAGTGCTGGAAAAACAAACGATACGATTAAATGTCTACAGGGACCACAGTCAGATTTAAAAGTGTGACTTTTTTTACAAAAAAAAAAAAAACGTGATTCCCAGCACAATCATCATTATTATCTGCCGAGGGGTTCTTAATCATCTTAATGTGTTTCATTGCATGTACAGCTGTGTAAAACTCGCATGCTGAAACACTGAGCACCAGAAATGCTCGTTACATCATCTTATAATCTAGTGACTGAAAAATGTCAGTCAGAAAAGAGAACAGTTCTAGATACCGAGGAAGCAACTAGTGTGTATAAGTTAATAAATTGTACTAATGTAAAACTAATGGTTTCACAAGAAAATGTTCACATTGCATAGGCCTAAACAATGAGGCTGCCATCTGGATGCTATTGTTGTGGTTGTTGATACAGTCCCGCTCCTATGCTGTAAATTGATCATATCTGTGTGCATATCTTCACGGTTTTATAACACGAACAAGAAGAGACGCAGGAAGAGTTTAGTAAGGGGTTGATGTTTCCAATACCAATGCTAGTAAAGGCTCTTTAAAAAGAAAAACTGAAATTATTATTATTATTATTATTATTATTATTATTATTATTATGTCCAAAAGTAGGCTCCAGGCTGGGTGGATAGGGAAGGGTCTAAACGGTTAAACTATATGCCTGTATATATGCGACAATTTAAGGCGATATTGGACATACAAATCTGTTACCGATTTACGTTACAGCTTCCGCGATAAATGTTTTATTGCAGTTTAATCCCGCAGCATCTTATGGCACTGAAAATAGCTTGCAAGATACTCCAACATTATTATTATTATTATTATTACATCCTTTATATGTAGCATTATTTACAAAATATAACTAATTCAGAGTTCTAAACATTTTCTTAGCGGATAGGCGTTATACCTCTAATAAGATAATACGCATAAATAGTAGGCTCTCGCAAGCTACTTAATAAAATAAATATTGCAGTAGGGCTATATAAACTAATATAAGTTTATTGATGCTTTTATTTTCATACATCCACTATTTGGGGTTTAATGTTTAATTTCTCAGTTTCTCTTGCATCTTTTTTGTTCTTTTTTCTTAACGTGGTCTGGCCATTGTAATGAAACGCGACAAAGTAGAGAAGGCAATGGCACGTGCAGTAAGTAGAAGCTATAATCGAAGAATTTATTTGCCCAGCATTCATTTAATGCGAAAGGATACAATTTGATATTCACCGAGATACGTAGCCGAATATTGTTTTATTCATATATTTCATACTGAATAAGAAGCTTTATCTGCCACACACACGCACACACGGTTTAGGTTCACACTGCAATGACCTTGGGATCGTTGAGCTGGGGGTCGGTAAGGGTTGAACATGTTAAACATGTAATTCATCGGAAATTTCAGTTGAGACTGCTGTACATCTCCCATCTCCGTTTCATCGTAATCCCAACCAAGTAAAGAAACACATTCAGCGATCCGTGTGCTAATGAGTCAAAGTTAAAGTAATGAGCCAAAGATGTTAACGAGTGCTTTAAGAGGGTCAGAGTCCCCTTAGGTAAACTGCTAAGCGAGTCGGATGTGCGGGGCTGCGGGGGAGGGGGGGTCATTGTTGACAACCAGATAATTGTCGCACGAGCAAAGTGGTCACGTTGTTTACAGCTCGGCATGATTGATTAGGAGTAAATAAAGAAAATGCCATTCTTGACTAATTCTCTCTGAAGTCATGAATGAAAATTGGCGGGTAGCAACATTGGGGGTGTTTAGGGGGGGTTTCGAAACGTTGATCATACCATGAAACCCATACAATGGAATGGTGTCTCTCTGGAGTAGCAGCTTCTGTGAGAAACAAAAACAACGACCCATTTCGCAGTTCTGTGCAAAGAATTTGGTTAACATTAAATTGCTTTAAAATGTTAACATATTTACGTTTAAATCTGGGTGGAAAATGTGGACACCACGTAAATTAAAGCTGGTCTGATAGCTTTGTTAGTCACATTCTGGGTGTTGAATTACAGGTTTAGGTAGCTTTGTGCATAGCCTGCTGCTGACCAGGGCCAGCCTTCAGTTAATGGTGTTACCCGCCCCAGCCTTGTGCCACAAGCTGCCTGGAACAGGTGGTTGGACGATGGATGGATGGATGGATGTTCCAGAATTTTTTTTTTTCATTACTTAAATGTAAAAGTTTCCAATTCAAATGTCAGGGGTCAGTTGGCTCCCACAAGTTGCAATTAAATAAAAACAAATGAATAAATTTAAGTCTACAGTTGATAATCATGGATGCCAAAATATCTGTTGGGTTAGAGTTGAATATCTTCTGATGTGGTTACTTTCCGTGTAAAAGGCAACGTGCAGCTGAAGTGTTTACAACTAACTGGCAGCACCATGGATAGTTCTACTGTCCAATCATGTTACATACTGGGATATAACTGGGATAGGTTTATAAGAGGTAACAGCTTCAAAATATTACCGTAACCGAGACTGAGCGTGCTTCATCCCAGACTAGAGAATGAATTGAGCAGACATATTTATTTGGGTTGAATGTATTGCCAATTTCTGTGGTCCTTCAGCTTACCCTCTGAAAGGATAACTTTACGTACATGATTCTTCCATATTTTAAACCAAGCTTTGTTTGAAATGTGTAAACGCATGATATCATTTAGCAATTATTCCACCTGGGAATGAAAAGATAATTTGCGGAAGCAGATTTACAAAAAATTCCAGATTCAACTAAAAATTCCATCCTGGAAAAAGCTGTTCTTTGTAATTAACTTGGCAGCATGTACTTGACTACAGTATGTGGTTTATTGGCATAAACGTGATGAAATGTGTGCAAGTGTTATTACATGACAGCATGCGATCTCATGGTAAATGATGTCATTTTATATTTTGTGATGCTTGCTTTTCATGGATTACCCAACAGCCGTCTGTCAGTTTAACGTCAACCTGAGAATGAATGGCAGCAATGCAGATGTTTTAAATGGAATGTATTTTATCTCAATGATGCTAACCCCAGCAGTAACCCCTTTGGACACATAGTACAACAGGTACCTCTATGGACCAAAGGGTTCTGTAAGCAGTGCAAATTAAATTGACTGGCCAGGATTCTCACTATCACATATGTGGACATTTGCCTGTGTATTTTTATGGGACATTTACATTTTGAATCATTTCTCCCTGAATGAGCAGTGGTGGGTCAGCTAAACATTGGCCAATATATATTCATATTTATGTGCTTTCATAAGGGATAAGTAACATTTACAGAGTCAATGTATGCACTGTTTCCGCAGCTTTGTCATGCCTGGGTCTTACAGTGAAATTAAATTTCATTTCTCCTGGTCATAGTGCAAAAATTATTAATAAAACTAGATTTATAAGACACGTAAAGCCTATTAAGACAGTCAATTCTAGATTTATTCATAATCAAATTAATTTAGAGAGCTGAATACGGGTACAGCTTTTAGGCTGATATGTGGCTTGCGATCAGGAGGTCAGTGGTTCAAATCCCAGGGTTGGCAGAAAGCAGTCATTGTTACGTACACTTTCGTGTTACATTGGGTCATTGAGCAAGATCTTTAACCCCAATTGTTCAGCTATATATATTGCTATGGATCAAAGTGTCCGCTAAGCAAATATGGGGATAGACTTTATACGTGATAAGAAAAGACCATTGAAATATTAATTTTGTATTAAGAGCTTTCCAGATTACGACCACTCCGGGGCGGGACTTAGCAGATACTTCAGTATAATTCTCTGCTAGCCCAGACTATCAAACAAGCCTCTGACTGGGGCAGATGGGGTCACTCTTTTGCTATACTGTCATTTCTCCTTAATTTGACTGCTGGCATGCTGACAGCGTTTTCCATGAGGGTAACTTTAAAGAGCCCTGCTACCTCTTCCTGCCGGGGACATTCAAATATTGTAATTGGCCATGATTTACATTGTTTTGAATTAGCCGGGTTGCCATCGTTAAGCACAAACACGCCTCTGCGATAAATCAGCGGGCCTTTTATTTGGCCGCATGGACGGGCTGCCGCCCGCGTTAGGATTTACGGCAGTGACCGCTGTGTTGGGCTTAGTGCTATTCACTAATGTGCGCGACATATTCCGCTGCACTAATTCATTATATTTCTGAAAGGAGATTTTATTTAGATGCAGAACAGTGGGAAAAACATAACAGTCCCATTAATCCATATCAAATCAAAGTGCAAGAGAGGCGAGTATTTTTTATATCAATTAGGCCCGGATTCATTATTTAAAGCTTCTGATATGGAAACACAGCTGAATAAAACATTTGCTTTACTTAATTACTCCACAGGGATGATACATTAATTGTGCCTAAAGTGGAAAACTCTAATTTATATCAGCCCTATATTTAGAATGGCTAAAACATGACAAGTTCACAATCTCATCAGTTAACCAAGAGTTTAACCAAAAGGACGAAAAAGGTGAACTCACTGTAGCTGGGTCAGTATAGGGACACCATACTGATCCATTTCAAAGTATATGCACATAAGTGTGGACTGTTGTGGATAGCTCCATGGGTTAGGATGCTGTACTTATGGTCACATGGTCACTGGTTGGGATCCTTACCTTCAGGCCTGTAGACAAAGCCTTTAACTCTTGTGGTTCCTTAGACTGGCTGGTTAGAGCCGTCTCTCAAAAATGCGTAGCACTTTGGATAAAAGCGTATGCTAAATAGATAAATGAAGTACTGTCTCAATGTAAGATGCTTACAGAGATTATCCGCAACCTAAAACCAATCGTTAGAGTGTAGCCAGCACAGCAGCAGTCGAGAGTGTTATTACTTTTGCCACTAATCTTGGTTTGGCAGCATATTTATAGCATAGTTAATTTACATATTTCATGAGTCATCACTTCCTGTGCTTGTTCACAATTTAACAGGACATGCTACACAAAAACAATGATAAAATAATAGCGTTCTCTTTTTATCTTGAAATATTAAATCTGTATAACTGTAATTTCACAGAATGAAATCAGAGGTGCTTCTTATGACTTTTTTGAAATGGTGCCCTAGACGATGGCCTATGTTACCTGCAGGCCAAGCCAGCCCAGAATATAACTGATAATTGTAAACAAATACTTTTTAAGAATGCATATAAAATATTTTTTTATAAAATATAGTTTTGGCTTTTGACTGCTTCACCATTATCAAAAAAGGCGTGTTTGGGTTCATTAAGGTTGGAAAGATAAATATACTGCAGGAATATATGGCAGTGTGACAGGTAGAGTGGTGCCCATCATGAAGTAACATACAGTACTTTCCATCCAGCTTATTGCTATAGAAGGCATCACACAACTGACACAAACTCTTGGAAATCAAGTGGAATATTTATTCTTGTTGTCTTTACATTACTCTTGTTATAATTCCTTGTGTAATTGTCAATGACAGTGTGTAAACAATGCCTTATAATAATCAATAAGTACTTAGGTGACTTTTGTTACATTAATGACCGTAGCTAATCATTTCCTGCGTTTAGTGTTTCTCAAAGCACTGGGCAGGCTCTCCATGCATTAAAGACTTCAGCTTGGACGGCTGCATGTCTGACACTAACCACTTTTTGAAATATTTTTAAGATTGACAATGTACATCATCTGTGACAGCTTTGCATGTTTGAAGATCAGATCATGCAGGTGGTATTTCTGGTGACTTCAGCAGAAGTGAGGGAAGGCCTGAAGGTGCCTGTCTTCTGTGGTTCTGTGAAAGTGCTGAAATTTGATACCTCGCTGTTTGAAAAATGTGGACAGGAATACCACTTTTTGAAAGATTCACTGTGCTAAACAATATCCTGGCTTGGTTCATTTGGGCATCAAACCATTAAAAACGGCCCTTTGGCAAATACTTATTTACGACACTCTCCGTCTAAAAATGTAGAATTACCATTTGAGTTAGCTCGATACTTGTTTGGAATACTCTTATGGCATTTTCATTAAAATCAGCATCAAGGCTTCCATCATTCATTTTTATAGCTCACTTTACTAGCATCTGCATTCCCATTTTCTAAGTCAGGGTTTCTCAACCTTCCCAAGCATAAGGCACAGTAATTCATCATCTATCATGTCAGCTACCTGGGGAGGGGGGGGGGTTCGCTTCCAGTGAATTTTGCTGCCCCATCGGTAAATTTTACCCCCGAGGGTGTGGGGGGTGTACCACCCTCTGCTTAAATCCTGTCCGGGAATTTTCTCAGGTCCATGTGCACGCAGCGCCCCGTTACAGCGCCCCGTTACAGACTGAGCCACGTTTCCTTGCCACAGGACCCGTTCCTGACCTGTCCCACTTTGGCTGAGAAACCAGCTTCTAAATGAAGAATTGTCATGCTTCCAAACTCAGGGTACATATAGCAAAGTTATTCTCTGCTACCGCTATTGCCATGTGACCAAAAGGGCAGGCTGGATAAGATTAATGCTGTTAATCGGGACAAAGTCATTTGGGCTGAATTTGTTTAGCACGATAACAAAACTGTATGCCATTCTATTTAAATGTAAAAATTCATGGAAACTGTTAGTTCTGTCAGTCTTTCTCATTTGGATATTTAATATCAAACTGATGGGAAATTATTTGAATTTAATAAAATTGTCTCGGGACATTTTATGATGAAAAATTTTGCGGGATAACATTTAGCAGAATCAGAATACTTTTATTATCCTGGAGGAAATGTTAATAAATGAAAACTCAACTTAAACAGAAAATAAATAAATGAAAATTGAAAACACACTGCAGCTTGTGTCTAGACAAAAAAAACAACTTAGACAAATCACATGTATGCTGATACATTGTGTAACATTATTTTGTGCAGCATTTTGTACCCTGGAGTGTTATTAAAAAAAAAAATCTTGTTTTTTTTTCGGTGAGTTAAATTTTTATAATTATTACATAATGTACATAATGTTTTTCATTTAAATTATTAAAACATGGATTACATATTTCAATGACTTTTGGTAAGTTGAATAGATTTATTTTTACTCTGTAACAGATAGGATTCATTTTGCTTGTCTCATGATTGCAAAGACCATTTTCAGGTTTTCAGATTTATTAAACTAAATTCATTTAACATGTGCAACCAAATTACCGGTTCTGTAATTAGTAGAACAGAAAATGAAGAGGACAGTTTAGGAAAGTTTAATATGAACGTATTGCCAAACATTGTAAAAGAATTGCATAATCAGAATTAGAATATGAAATATTGTGACAGTATATCTGCCTCATTGGATAATACAGCTGCCTCACATGTCCAGGGTTAGGGGAATCCTGACAGGTGTCTGCATGAAGCTTAACTGTCATTATAGTTTTCATGCAGTTACAATCAATTAATGCCACTAAATCATGTACAGTATGTAAATGTGTGTCCTCTGATGGACTGGAATCCCACCCCCTGCCATATTCCATGTGGTGTTTTAAAAAGCCCCCCAGTACTCCCCGCCCCCCCCCCCCCCCCTGGGCTTCTGCATCTTTGGGGAATATTTACCTGGATTATAATTCTGCACTACACTCACAGATTTACCTGTACCATAAGCATTTTGTGGCCAGTGGCTGTATTTCAAGCCCTCATCTGTTCCACAGGGTAATTAATATTGTTTCTCTGTCACATTCTAAGATGAAACACCACTCAACATAATTAAATGCTCCGTGCAATAAAAGACAGAGAACAAGCGATTATTCTTGGGGGGGGGGGGTATGAAATAATCTTTCATTTCTGTCCCTCCAAGGTGCACTCAACACCTGTTTTCTGTAAGGGGATGGGTAAGAGTGTAGTTTCATTTCAGAGGGGGTAATTAGGGTGTCTAATGGCAGCTCTCGGCGCTGGGGGGTCACGATCACCTTCTGCAGGATTGGCCCCCGCTCCCTTTCATGCTGCCTGACTTCACTATGACCCTCTGAACAAGTTGCCTCTCATTCTTTTCCTCCAAGCAAATGACCTTTTTTATGATGTTTGAAGTTTGCTCTTAGGAGAAATGTTTCATACCTGTAGCACGCGGCGTTTGACGGCCCTTTAGCCCCCTGGTAGCTACATCCAGCTTTATTTTTGTCACACTTAAAAAATTCTAAACATTAAAATTTGCTTCCCAGCTGTCCCTGCAGTGTATAGAAAACACTGTATTTATGTATTTAATATGATCTTGTACAGAAAGTTCAACAGATAAAAAATAACTTTGAAGTAGTATTGTTAATTCATAAACAGAATTATTTGGCTTTGTATACACACACACACACACGTGTGTGTGTGTGTGTGTATACACGCACACATACATACCCACACACATACATATGTGACATATATGTGATATATTCTTTACTGCACAAAATACACAAGTAAACACAACTACCCTCAGTAATTCCATACAAAATGCAATACACCCAAATCCCATGCAGCAAACAATCATTCACATAGCTGGCTGCACAGTAAAATATGCACCATCATGATGACAGCCCACTCTTTACACAGCCTTGAGATCAGGGTCGACACCATGGCGAATTGTGATGGACACTGTGATCAAAATGAAATCTTTACCATGGACATGGTGTTTGGAAACATAGTTTTTCCTTTCTTTTTTTTACCATGTCCTGACAGGTTAACAATACCCACTTGGGATAAATACAAACTATTTTATTTATTCATTTTTAAAGGGTTTATGGCTTAGGTTGTGCAATAAATACATATTCACTCAAATACATATTTGATACTAGGAAACTTCTGTTTTTAATTAATCCCCCACAATAGAGTTTTTGACGCTATAAAATCAGGCATGTGGCCACATATTAAAGTAATGGATTTGTCCCCCACAAATTTTCTTTTTCTGCATACGAGCCTGTATAAATTGATTTGTGTGTGTGTCAAACCTATTTATAAATCTGCATGTACCGTTTTTACACATGCATGTACATTGAGATTCATTATTTCATGGAATCTTCCAAAATAAATGGATCTTCAATTGAGTATCGTTGTCATTTTGATGATTTGGTTTGGTAAATTGTATATTTAGTGAGGCCTTAGTATAAATCGCAAAGGAAAAATTGGTTAGAGGATTTAGAATTAACATTAATTTGAGTTGTACTGTAAGTGTCTGTGAAGTATCTGTGGAGAGAGTAGGTCAAAGGCTGGGTGACTGAAAACAGTTAATCCCTCCTTTTCAGAATGTGCGGAGTGCAAACCTCTCCTTTGCTGGTGTTAATGTCTTCCTCTTCTTTATCTTTCTAATGGCCCAGTCTACAAATTAGCATTGACTTCCAGCTTCACTGGCAATCAATGTGCTTGTTCAACAGCCAGTGATGATGCCCTATAAAAGTGACAGTGAGACTACAAAAGGAATAACGTAAAGGCAGGCAGAAGTTAACGGAGGATCGTCAGAGCTGCTCAGGATTATCGTAACGGGTTCTGCTGAGCGAGACCTAAGTAATTATGGTGCCCAACAGCTTTGATGAGTTCATAATTAATGAACTTCGTGAAATTAATATTAAATGTGGTGTAACTGTAATTATTTATGAAGCAGGAAAAATCAAACGGGATGAATATATTGTCTTCTTATTACAATAACCTCTTTGCACTAAACAGTTTATTTTTCTCTGAAAGCTAAATCTGTTACAGTTTTTCTCAGTTGCATTGGAGGATTTCTCAAATGATAATTAACATTTGCAAAACAGTCAGTGTAATCCCCACAGCATAATGTCATTCTTCACAGTAGGACATGTCATATTGCTTCACACAAATTAAACGTTTTAGTTGATATATGCAAATGGTTTGTACACTTTTCAGTTACTTTAGTCTTGTTGGTGAAAATAGATTATGTAGTTTCCCACTGTAATAATTCTACACTCAAAACTATATATGTATGTGTCCAACGTGTTAATCACCACATGGAAAACCGTTAATTAAGCTTTCAAAATGATTTATAAATACACTCCATAAACTACAGCGATATGGCACTGTTGTGTTGTTGGATGCTACAGTACAGTGATCCCTCGCTACTTCGCGGTTCACTTATCGCGGATTCACGACTTCGCGGGTTTTTAAATATACAG
>JABFEB020000020.1:7958634-7974240 GCA_019775895.2 Stomatorhinus ivindoensis | reverse complement strand
AGCGGCAGCAACTGCCGATCACAATGTTTTTTCAGTTGCAAACAATGTTGTAAACAATACAGGGAGGGTTTGAAAACATCCAAATACACGTTAAATAAATAAATAAATATGGCGTCCCTAATTCGCGGAAATTCAGTTATCGCTGTCGGCCTTGGAACCTATCTCCCGCGATAAGTGAAGGATTACTGTACATGATTTTGTTGTAATTTTACTGTTTTCCTGTTACGCAGTGCTGTGACTATTTTGTTCGCTACTTTGTCTTGAGTTATGAACAAGTTACATGTGAGTCGAGTGCTTTCTCTTGCCAGTGAAGTCTGCGTACTGTTTTGTAGAGCCATGCAGTGTTGAAACTGGTGTCTTCCATCAATTTGCTGAAGAAAAATGATGGTCAGGACAATAGGAGAAATGTGCCAAAACAATTGAGTTAAACCGTAAGTGCAGCCGTTTGGTAAGGCTTCTTCAAAAGGCTTAAACTGGACTTATACATTGAGGTGTATAAAAACAGCAATAGACCTGCAAAGGCCCTTTAAGCAAGTGTAGCCTGTACAATGGCTTTACAGTATAGTATAATATAGATAGATAACTACTGAAGTATATAAATCATGAATACAGACCGTACTACTACGTTATTTGTGCACTCTCACTAAAGTGTTACTGACATCTTTTCTCTGGTGTCAGGAGAGAGGCAGAACTAGATTCTCATGGAAAATAGCTGCTGATTTGTTCCCTAATGTCTGTGAGACACTCTGCTCAGGAAAGAAAATGCCCTGGTGATTGAAATACCCCCCCCCCCCCATTTTATCTCCCTCTATCGGTGGGAGATCCAATCCTGAAGCAATAGGTTGATTGTCACAACAGTACTAAATAAAGGACTGTTCTTACATAGGAGATTTATGCTGGCATCTCAATAATCAATGAAACATCAAAGTGGAACATTCAGTTGTATTGTGTTCATTTCAGCTTGCGTGTTCTCCCCAGCATGAGCCGTAACCCGCAGGCCCAGAGAGTAAAAGTCCACACCTGGATTTTGTTTCAACCAGCCAGTTTAGTGCTCAGCTGGTTGGTTAAAGCGAAATATTGGTGTGCACTTTTATTCTCTGAACCTGCGGGTTACGTCTGTTGACCTCATGTTGTTTCACTTTTTATAGGTTAATTAATTAAGTGAGCTGGGGCTTAAATTTGGACTTGCAATAAAACAAGTGCTTTTTTGATAACTCAAGTTTATGCATGATCACAACAATAAATGGATGAAATAGGTGTTTTAGCCTAATTACATTAATGTGGAAATGGTTAAATTCATTTAAAGATGTATATGTGTGAGGGAGTGTTTGTATGTATCATATAAATGAGACAGCGTGTGGTGAGAACATGTTTCATGGAATCTAAACATACACAAACAAGGCAACGACAGTCCGGTTAACCCTGTATGAGTCCAAAATTCAAATAAATAAATAAATAAATATAAAATTACATCAACATGCAAATCCATATGAATTATGTATACTGTATTTCTGCCTGAGCATTACAAGCATTTTTTCCATTTCATTATGCGCCTCATAAATTGTGATGCACGCACACCGTTAGATAAAGCATTACTTATAAATGCAACAGTGCCGACACTGTTGATCATTTTGATAACGCATTAATTAGATACATACAGAATCTAATTTATTAACAACGTGCTGTTATGTTGAATGAAAACAGGACTCACCTTAGACGCTGCGGTTCAAAAGACACTCTCAGCTGGACAGACACCTTGAGCTCTGTTGATGTTCTGTTTATGTCAGCGTAATATAATTCGGCCATTCTGCCCTCTGCTTTTATCCATATACAGTGTAAAGGAAAATTATAATATACATTTCACTTTGACTCCTCTATACTTCTATGAACACTGCATATTATTATCGGACAAAAAACGTCCAATATTCTGAAACTGTGTTAATGTGTTTACTAATTTCTCATACTAACAAAATATTATTCACAAAATATTTTTTTTTGGTGGCTGCATAGTTTGGTGGCCTGAGGGTTGCGTCGCTGCTTTTTGCAGACGATGTCGTCCCGTTGGCTCCATCTGCTGGGGATCTCCAGCGTGCTCTGGGGCGGTTTGCAGCCGAGTGCGAAGCGGCGGGGATGAGGATGAGCACCTCCAAGTCCGAGACGATGGTTGTAAGCCGGAAACAGGTGGATTGCCCTCTTCAGGTCAGGGAAGAGGTACTGCTTCAAGTGGAGGAGTTCCAGTATCCTGGGGTCCTGTTCACAAGTGAGGGTAGGCGAGATCGGGAGCTGGACAGACGAATCGTAGCGGCGTCTACAGTTTTGCAGGCGCTTACCCGGTTCGAAGAAAGAACTGAGCCAGTAAGCAAAGCTCTCGATCTATTAGTCCATCTTCGTTCCTACTCTCACCTATGGTCATGAGCTATGGGTAATGACCGAAAGAATGAGATCGTGAATACAGGCGGCCGAAATGAGGTTGCATGCTAATGGATCACCATGATCATTGAAAGCCACCATGACCCATTTTAGCATTCTGTTATCATAGTATTTTGAAAACGATGGAAAGTGTAGTTTAAGAATAGCATTATAAGACATTAAAATATGTATTTGTTTTCGAAGTAGACTATTTTTTCAGTCATCACTTGGCTTATTACTCCCTTTGATCAAAACTTTAATGATGAATTGTTGATGAGTTTGTAGATCATTTTTTCATTCTGATCCATGTTTTCTCAGAGCTTGCATTCCAGGCAAATTAAGACATTCTTTGAGAGTTACAGGACATCACTGTTACGACATCACTCCTTACTGCTGACCCGCCTGTAATAGGACACCTGGACTCGTGCAGTAGAGCAGGATTATTCATCTCACATTCCTCAAGTCCCGAGCCCTGCTGATTTTCCAGCCTTCCTTCACCTATGAGCCAGGTGTGAAGCCTCTAACCAATCAGAATCAGCAATTATTAAGCTAACTACCTGGGAGAACTGAAAACAAGGCCTGGCTTTGGAATCGAGGGTCTGAGTTGTATAGCCCTGCAGTAGAGGAGGCCCAGCCTTTGGTGATGGACATATCTTAGTACAGCTTTGACGGATGGTCTGTAGCCTCACTCCATGTGAGATCTACAGCTGACGCTGGTTCTCCTGCCTTTTAACAGCTCATTTCCTCCTCACCAACAGGCAAACTAGAAGAAAACATCATCACGCCCTTTGTTTTGCATGTTGGGTTTCAGTCTTTTCTCCTTGACACATAATTCAGATGCCTATTTCAAGTCTTTTTATAGGGAAAGAAAAAATCCACGATAGCTTTTTCCATCAGAGTACAATAATTTAGATTTACAAGCCGTGAACCCTGGTTGTCACTACCTACCATCCAAGGAGTAATTAAACTGGCACTTTTCACAAGTCACACTCAATAAATCTGAATATATTAACAAGACATTACAGAGACAGCAACATAAAATTTGCATAGTGCATTTAATGAATATGCAACTACAAGTGGAGGGCTGCACTGGTGTGAACCCCTGAAATTAGCATAACCACCTCCAGCAGGTTTCATTAATAATCATCTCATTTGCACATCACTGAGCCTGGCCAATTCAAACTTCAGTCAGGGGAGCCATGTAATTAAGACTTTTGCTTTCATTTTTGATGGAGTTTACATCCAATCCAATCAGGGCAGTAATGAGGGGGTGTGGAAACAAAAAGGCTTCTAAAATTTAAATTGACTAATTGGTTTGAAAGGTAATCATTCCTGCGGAAATATGAAGTCACTAAATATTAATTAAATGTCCGTGGTATTTCTGGGACTAGCATTTATTGGGCATCCTATGTGAATGACTTCATTACCTCTAGCCTGGATTGAAAGAATGTTCTGTTTAGTTTAGCTATTACCTATGATGACATTTGAAATCAGAAGCTTTTAATTGATATGATTTTACTCAGACAAGGTACACCAGAGATACGGCTAAATTTTAAGGTAACAGATAATCATGACTGAAACATTTGCATTTTTAATGTAATTATGCCATATATCTTTTGATTAATATGAATTATCACTGTAAATGGGAAGAATAGCCTACTAAGAATATATACACACAGAGGAAAAGGACTTATATTGAAAATTTGTCCAGAGTCTTTGTTTTGCAGTTTCTTTTTTGTCCTTAAGATCCAACAAGTCTACCTGGAACTGGCAGCAGAGAGCAAGTCATCTACATTCAATGGCTCCCAGTGCCTGATTACACAACAATTCGGGCAGGATCTCTACAAAGGCATAATTTATACTTCCATTTGTGCTGAGCAGGTACAAGGTAGGTAACCTTCTTCAGTCCTGCATGAGTCATGCCATCACTTTCTACAATTAACTGACTGAAAAATCCCATTACTGATGATTACCTTAAATCAAATAGCAATTTCATAATATAAATTTTTGTTCATAGCAAGTTTTCTTGCTTTAGCTATTATGATTAAAAAAAGAACATTTATCAGAAAGGGCTTCTGCTACGTACAATCTACAATTAACATTGCAACAGTTCCCTATATTTTCCACCATTTTATTTTAACTGGAACATTTCTCATTACATAAATTCCTAGGCACTATCGCAAAACCCCAGTTATGTGTAAACAAAGACTATATCAAAATTTGATTGGCTAATTCTACTGTCACTCTGAAGTGATGTCACCACAAGCGCCATAAGAGTAATCTACACCCCCCACCCCACCCCCCCAAAAAAACATGACTGGATTGTTTCTCAGACACATTCAGTGTAACAGCCCCCCCCGCATTGCAGCTTATTTTAAGAAACAGTAAAACACACAATAATGCAAAAACAAAAAAATCAAAAATTAAGTTAAAGTACCAACAGTACTTTTATTTTGGTAATTGCCATGTCTGAAATAAGCGAATGAATTATGAATCCTTCTCAGAGTTTTGTTGGCTGCTAGTCACAGCTGTCGCTTTCGAATAACTAGTAAGTATAATTATAATAATTAACTGAAGCACCTCAACAAAGCACCAAAACGATTTAGAATCAAAGTCTTATCAGGTATTGATTGGAAGGTTCCGTATAAAGGCTACACTGGCCAGTAAAGGGCATCTCTGCATTTTAGCTCTGCTGTGTCAGTGTTGGGGGCTTCTATGATGTTTAGGTTACTGCTGCTGTACGATCAATAACAGGGTTCACATTGGGTTGGGGGATGGGGGTGATTTTCCAGTCTTCGTAAGAAGGTCCCACCTGCATATATTTTTCTAATATCAGCTTTTCACTATGCTGACTGTGGAACGGTTTTTTCCGGGTTCACTTCTGCAGCTTTACACTATGCTGACTGTAGAACGGTGTTTTCCGGGCTCACTTCTGCAGCTTTACACTATGCTGACTGTGGAACGGTGTTTTCCGGGTTCACTTCTGCAGCTTTTCACTATGCTGACTGTGGAACGGTGTTTTCCGGGCTCACTTCTGCAGCTTTACACTATGCTGACTGTAGAACGGTGTTTTCCGGGCTCACTTCTGGCGCTTTTCCATTTCATCAATTTTTGTCCAGGTTTAATTACTGGAAATTTTTAGAAAGTTTACATTTGAAATAAAACTTCCCAAAATGACCAAAAACGTGCAACCACATATAAGTAAAAGAATGAGATGATCAGTAACTTAAGCCTGTCTAAAGCACAAAATAACACTATGATTACATGCTTGATGTAGCATTCTGATGAAAGTTATACTGATAGATTAATTTTTGAACCTTCAAGACCTTCAAAATGAACTTATAACTCTCACATTTTCACACGGTTTTGAGCAATAAAGAGAAGGTAATTGCAGGTGAGGTCAAATATAAATCAGTCCACAGATTTTAGTGTGATGGTATTCCCCCAGCAGCAAAAAATTGTCCCTGGACATATCAATCTTAGCACTTTTACAACATTTTTTTTTTTTTTACTGTGTTCACAGTTTGAGTTTTGCTTTGAGGCCAAATTCTTCTGTTTCTGTTCAGACCATTAATCAACTCTGCACAGGTTCCTACCAAGAGCATTCATGACAGTGACTTTTATTTTGACATGGGGGCTGGTGAGTCCATTTGTGTTTCAGGGAGTGAGAGAGTACTGCGCGAGAGCCGCTTCAGCCGAGCTCTGAAACTGAAACTGGAGCAGGCATGGCCTCATCCTACTGGCTGTCTACTGGAATGCCATTGGTGGGTCAGTATATGAGATCGACTGTGTTGTGTGTAGGCTAACTGATTACAGAAGCGTGGTTTGTAGAATGGTGAATGTGAGAATTAGGCCTATTTAATTCTCTCTCTCTCTGTGTCTCTCTCTCTCTCTCTCTCTCTCACACACACACACACACACACACACAATATGGCCAAAAGTATCGGGACATGTGGCTATTACACCTACAAGAACTTTCATAACATTTTAAATCCATAGGCATCAATATAACCCCCCACCACATCTTTGCAGCTATAACAGCTGTCACATTTCTGGGAAACACAATTTTGGAGTGTGCCTGAGGGGGATTTTTCCCCATTCATCCAAAAGAGCATTTATGAGGACATACAGGCCTGGCTCGCAATCTCCATTATACCTCCTCTCAAAGGTATTTGTTTGCATTGAGGTCTGCGCTCTTCCACACCAGACTCGCCCAACTATGTCGTTATGGACCTTGCTTTGTGCTGGTACAGTCATGCTAGAACAGAAAAAAAGTCTTTCCCAAATTGTTCCCACAAACATGGAAACATTAAATTGTCCAAAATGTCTTGGTATGCTGAATCATTATGAGTTCCCAATGCATTAAGAGTTCACAATGCAGTCAGGCAGGTAACGTTCTACTGGCGTCCACCAAACCCAGACTCAATTAGACTGCCAGATAGAAAAGCGGTGGATGTGTTATGTATATATTACATTGTGAGGACCAAATGTTGCTTTGCATACTGTGCTAAAAATTATGTAGTGAAAATGCAAATATTAATTTTACAGCTCTTCTAGTGACAGAATCACGGCTTTTGTTTGAACCACTTAATTAAGCTGTATTATAAAGCGCAAAAAACACCAAAAGCATAGAAAAGTAATACGATTAACGTGGTATACCTACATCTATTGTAAGCTGTCATCCGAAACAATTTTAATGGACTAATACAATAAGGAAAATACAGTAATACTGGCCCGTGTTCGCATTGTTATTTAATAGTCATGTGCTGCCACCTAGGGTATAGTGCTATAATAACATACGGTATGTATGTAATATAATTTTTTTGTTAGTCAAATAAGCAGACTTTCCATGCAACGTTTAATTTAGGATTCAGACGAATTAAGTCGTTCTGACATGAGACCTGTATACAACTAGTACAACTACTCTACGAGGTATAAATCGTAATTCCTGTATAAGTCTGCAAGCGTAGGTTTACGTTAATATCAACAAATATTTCACGTGGGACTCCGTGTGTAGAAGTCTACTGTGATCGGTTCTTCCTAAATTTCTACTACTTATTTAAACGTAGTCTGCTATATAACGCGCTGGTACACTCCCCCCACTACAGTTTTAAAATATAATTAAAAGTTACATTAGCAGAATTTAAATCATTTTCAAGGCTTCGGTATCACACTTCGGAATTAAAGGTGAGGAATGTGACAGGGTGGTTGACTCTGCTCTCCGGTAGGGGGCAGTAAGGGGGCGTCTTCAGCAAGGAGATGACGGAACATCCGAATAACGGGGAGGCGAAAAAAAATACACAGAGACTGCAGGAGAGCCGAGTGCTGGACTGGGCAGTACAGTGATCCAATGGACTGACAGGTCCTGAACGCTATATAGGAGCTTCGGGTCACTTTGGACAGACTGGATCCTCCGTTTTTCCCTTTCCTTGGCAAGACAGGACGAGGATGGCTGCGGCCGAGGCTGTAAGCGGCAGCGAAACACAGAGGGCCGCTGGAGACCGTCAGCTGCTGTGATCGGAGTCCAGCCCAGGAAGGAAGGAAACCGGCGCACTGCGCAGCGAGCCGCTCCGCTTCGCCCGGACAGGATAGCAGATCTGCGACTGTTCATGCGCTTACTGTTCAAGAAAAGGGGACCGCACCCAGAATCGGCACATAAGGGCTTTGTATCTAATAGCTGTTCGTCGTTACGAGGTGTAGATCGGCATCGCCATCCGGCCGGATAATAGGCTAGGTTTCCACGAGCGATCGGCGCTCCGGACACGCCCGGTCGCGGTGTAACCCCGTCCCTGCTCGGCGGTGCTGTAACGTGCGGGGCCGCGACGCCCCGATGGCCACAGAGGTGATAGAGAGTGACTCGGGCCTCCGGCGGAGCATGAACTCGAGTCTGAACAAAAGCGGCTCTGCGGCGGACACGCCCAGGGAGCCAATGGAGCAGGAAGACGGCAGCTCGGCACGCAGAACGGCGCCCTCGCCGGGGTCTATGCGGGCTTCGGCCCGGTCCCCGCCTGAAGAGGCGGCCGCCCCGACCGGCGGCCAGACACCGACGCCGGGTGTGCGATCCTCCACCCCGCTTACTCTGCCCGTGCAGCCGGCTTCGCCTGGACACAACGGAAGGTGAGAGCAATGGCCTATTATTATTATTATTATTATTAATAATAATATTTATTTTCCGGCCCAAGCGCCGTGTGCGTGCAGCATGGGAACAAAAGGAAAGCGGACTACTTGTTTACAGGCTTTGGTCCCCGAAAGTTCCGGTGCTGCGTGTAACTACGCAGCGGAGACACTCACGAATGACATTTTAAGGTTTTGAAATCTAATTTTTCATGTTGTATTTGTCCCCCGCGCTAAATGTAGTTTAGGCTGTGGAAACGGTCCACTCCCGTATATAATTAGAAACTTGTACGGCTAGAACTGAAACGCTTTTATCGTGAATCATAACCACCAATTTGCTGTCAAACAGGGACCAGACCAAAGCAGGGAGCTAAACATTCTAAATGTATTTGAATCTGCAGTTGCAGTATCTGCACTGAAGTGTGATTTATTCGGTTTCCCCTTTTATTTTATCGTGCTTGTACCAAGCAAGACGGTGTGTTTATGAAGAATCGATTGACCACGTGGCTCCTTTGATAAAACAGAGCAGGATCGTATAGGTGCAAACCAACAGTCAAACGAAATGTGAATGGATCATGTTTTTTTATCATAAAAGATAAAACAGCAGCCCTTTGGATGTGGTGATCAGTTATAAAGGCTTGCATGCTGACTGTCATCCACCTGCTCCTCTGCCCTTTCAGAATGGCTCTGAAAGACACTCTGTTTGATCCACAGATGAGTCTGTGTTGGACTCCAGGCAGTAAGTTTGCTTCCTGCAGCTGTATTAGATTAGATGAGAGGGCGCTGGGAGGTAGTCATTAAAAAAAATCCTCTGAACAAAGCTTTACTTTGTGTTTTTATTCTCTCTTTTTTTGCTTCTTCTCATGTAAACATGGCTCTGAAACACCCCCCACCCCAAGCTGCTGCTGCGATTTCTCAGCAGACAGCCTGAAGTGTTGAGAAGAAACAAAACCATGGCAAATAAGACGTATAAAGTTCTGTCATTACTGTGCAGGTGCCCACACACGGTACCTTAATGCAGCAGGCGTGGAGGGTGCCCTTGTTAAAACTCTGGAGGGCCTGGTCTCTTCGGTAGGAATTATCAGTCCAAGGACTCCTCCAAATTCTTTCCCCCACCTTTTTAAATCCTGATAAGCTCAACAGTAGTATTTTTAGCCTCCTGAATGGTAATGATAATTAAAAGTATCTTTCAGAAGTGGCTGAGTTGTAATTCTCAGACTGTTGTTCACATTGGAACCGTGACACACTAATTAGGACTAAGAACCCCCCCCTGATGATGGAATATGTGGTGGGGGTGGGGGGGGGGGTCATAGACCAGGATGCATTACCCTTCAACAAAGTGACTTTATTGTGGCACCATCATTCCTCTCCTTCATTCGGAATGCAAGATATGCTTCTGATTGTTAAGTCTCCCTGTTTTTAGACCAAACGGCAATCAGAGAAATTGCTGTTGGTTGACGTTGGCTCTCTGACACGCTATTGGGCAGAGCTGTTTGCATAGCTGGCTCATCATGGACGTTTAGCCTGAAGTGAGGGGGGGGGGGGTGAGGGTGTGTGTGAATCAGCAGCTGTCTGCTTCCTGGCAGAACTGGATCTGCCAGCCAGCAAGTCAGAGCATTACAATAGGCAGATCACCAGCAGAAATGGAAAGATTCTCTTAAGCAGAGAATTGATGGATTAAACACAAAAAGCTCTGTCCACTAGTTATAAGCTTCACATATAGAGGAATTTAATATTTTAAGGAGGAGCTTACAGAACCACTACATCCCGCTTACACAGTGCTGATCATTTTCAATGGGATACACTAATGCAGTGTTCAGAATCTGAATCCTTCTATCAGATTCTGAACACTGCATTAATGTATCCCATTGAAAATGATCAGCACTGTGTAGGCGGGTTGTAGTGGTTGTGTAAGCTCCTCCTTAAATATTAAGTTCTCCAAAAACAGCAATGGCAGGTCATCTTAAAATGGATTGTTATTCATTGATATTTTGTAGTTTAGTTGAGGGAGGCAGTGACCATTGTGGAGAGGCGGAGGTTTCAACCAGTGTATGGAGTCACAGTCACAGAGTACTCAACTGGTTAGTTGAAATAAAATCTTGGTCTGGATTTGTACTCTCTGGACCCGAACTTTCCACCTCTGTCATTGAGTGAATGGGAACATTCTTGTCACAGGCCTTCTTCCCGTAATACTGATTGACTGCAAATAGATATGTATTTACTATACTGTTGTGTAACTGGTGGAACAGGAACCAATTGATATTGTTTTTGGTGTGGCCAAGATTCTTAGTCTGGTCAAATAGAGATAAATATTTATTTTTGTAGGCCATTACAAACTTGGTTGCCATATTGTGAAAATTAGTTGCCAAGTCCTGGCTGTTAGGGTGAGGTTTGAGGGGAGCCCTCGAGATAGGGAGGGTCACAGACACATTAATTTGCTTCAACGGTGTCTTAATACCAGATATATAGACTTGGTTCCACTTTTGCTCTCACCTGTGAATATGTGCTCCAGCCAAAGCCATCTGTTCTTGACTCTAATCAGCAGCTACTTTTTTCGGTTTCTACCTCCATCTTTTTTGTTAAACCAGAGTCTGCTCCTGTACCACCAAAGCACAGTTTATCACACCTAATTTTTAATGGTTCTTACACGTAACTGGCCATTATAAACTTTTCTACATGTTTACAAAATTATTTTAAGAACAGGACGAAAGCTGATCATGTCCCTGTGTGAAAAGCATCAACGACACAACGAATGCCACAAGGGTAAAGGGTCATTTCCAGTCTAATGTTGTTATTCTCATTCACAAAACATTTGTGTTTTTTCCCAAGGAAGTAATGCGTTCATAATCCCTAATGGAGGAGTTTCCTTTTAAGGCAACTGTGTCATTGTGGAGCAGCGGTGTCTGCAGGCCTGATTTCCAACAGCGGGCTGTCTAGACACGGTGGCCACTCTGTCACTAGCATGGGGGAGAACAACAGCCCTGTCACAAGAAGATGTTTTATTGGAAGGAAGTGGATAATGAGCTAAGAGCTGACACTTCTGCTGCTGTAAAATAGCTGACGGGAGTTTCTTCCCACTTCATTGGCTCCTCTTGGCCTCTTCCAGTATTGGTTTGTCAGACTCTTTGGAGGATCACTGATGCCGTCTATTTTTTTTTTTTTTATTTACGTCGCAGTTTGGAGCGACAAGAGTCTGTTGCGACCACGGAAGCGCGGCTGAGAATGGAGGGGGTGGAGCTGAAGGAGGAATGGCAGGATGAGGACTTCCCCAGGTACTATACTGACCCGCTCATCAATTTTCAGACTTTCATGCTCTGTATTTTCTGGTTCCATTTTACCCATTTAGCAGATGCGTTTGTCCAAACTGGCGTACAAGGGAGGCAAATAGCACGTTGCATTCCTGTCTCTCAACGGCATGCTCAAGTATTTATCCAATCTTCGCATGATCTTCGGGCCTCATTCTCTCAGCTGGTGATACCTTCGGGTGTTAGAGCTTCAGTCCTCTTTTGCACTTGACGTACTTCACATAGTTTATATCTTGCCGAATTCCTTTCTCGTGTCACACAGCATTTAGGCAGGTAACCATCCTATGGCATGCCACCCAATAAGTGAGTGTGTCAGTAAGAGCTGCTCAGAAGTAGACAAAGGGTTGGCAAGACGTTCCAGAGTATGTGCTATGTACTGGAGTGCAGGAACACTTCCAGGAATGTATGTATGGACTGCGCGTTATCAGATCAAAGATATCAAACAAAAACATGCAGCCACAGCTCTCTGCTTTCATCATCTGTGTAAATGAAACCATAATAGTTTCTTGGTTGTGTGAACTAAGGGGATTCTTGAATCTTAGACCCCTGCCCGAGGAGGAAGACAGCCAGCTGGACGACGAGATCTTCTCCAGTTCTTCAGTGAACAGGCAGTCTGGTAAGGCCTTGCTTGCAGATAGGAGTCCACAGGCTTGGCTGTTGTGTTGGCTTTGATGTGCCGTGACATGCTGGTTCAGCTCTCTGACTGCAGGGGTAGGCCTGTAGTAGCAAGCTCTCCGTTGTGTTGGATCCTAGTGTTATTTGTTTGAAAATGGGAGTGGAATAGTTGAGAATAAGGATGTGAAGCCTGCCAGAAGGTAGGGGTATGCGATTTGACAATCTTAGATCGTGGATGATTAAAGTGTCTCCACGATCTTGCCTTTACAGAGAGATTCTTAGCGTCACGCTATAGTGCACATTCTATCAGCTTCAGTTCTATGGCTCATAAACGTAACTAAAGTCGTTTTGTCAGCCAGATCCGTTTTGACACACCAATAATGGCAAACCGTAGCCTAGGCAGTGCCTTGTATGTCTTCTTCTCGCCGTTTCGCACCCTTGTCCCAGCATGCAGTGCCTGACGGGTGACACATTGCCTATTTGGCAGCATAGCAGCATGGATGACGGGGGGGAGTTGGTCCCTAAAACACATTTGACATCAATAATGTGGAACTTGTTTGGATTTTGGCTTTGTTACCTTATTGAGCAACATATGAATATATTTGGAAGAGCGGAACCGACACAAGGTAAGCGCGAGCGTTTCACTCACATCTGCGGCTAAACATAGACCAGCGATAGAAACGTATTTATGGGCATATGTGTGAATAAAAAAGTATAACAAGATTCAGCCCAAGCAGCCGCTATTTTTCCTCAATAAAACACTGATAACACAACAGCAGTGAAAATGATGCTGTCATAGTTTATTGAACATGGAGCTCTTAATTTAAGGTTTATATATATATATATATATATATATATATATATATATACACACACATACATACATACATACACATAAATGCACTAAAGGGGTTTAGTTCTTTTGTCAGCTGTTGTGTGGAATTCAATCATTAAAAATGTTCCTAAAAAGGAAACCCTTGAGTTTTTCATTTTAAGAGACCTGTCTCTTAAACAGTCTTGAATAGTTACTATTGCTCTTTAATAAGACAAAAGAAAGTAATTCTTATCTGATTACTCGATTAATTGAAACAATAATCGATAGAATACTCTATCACTAAAATAATCGATAGCTGCAGCCCTACTTGACTCAAGAGTTGAACTTGATTTCAACTCTTTGACTCGCGAAGACTTGTGGTTATATTCTCTCCCACCCCCCCCACCCCGGATACCATAACGTTAATTTGATCATTTCAGTGTATATCAGTTCTCTTCTCTCTACGTTTTCATTTAGCCAAACACAAGGTCTCTGGAGATGGCTTGTTGGACTTATGCATCACTCCCTGCATGTGCAAGGACATAACTGTGAGAGGACAATTATGAAGGAGTGGAAGACTCTCTTTTCAACCTATATGTACCTATGAAGGACGTATCCTACCACATACTGTGCCGGGTTTTTGCTGCAGCAGTTTTTTTTATTCAGAGATGAAGGATGCTCGTCAAAATGATTAGATTCACTTACGAGGATTGCACAGATAAAGAAAAAAATGCGTAGCCAAATATGTCATGCTTCAGTATTAGATGGACAAGGTATATTACAGCTTGACTTTATATGTACATAGCCTATGTATTTACACATAATAGGGCACTAATACTGCATTGTTAATAGCCTGTATTGGCAGTTTGATGTTCCATTTTCCATTGCATAATCCCACAGGAAGGGATTTGAGTCATATGACTCTCAATTCGACTAGGACTTGAGTCATAAATTTGATGACTGGTCACTCGACAGCAAAAGTGTTGGAAAGACTTGGACTCGACTTTAGACTTGACTCACACTTGCAATGTTTTGATTTGACACTTGACTCGGACTGGTCAAGAAATGACTTGCTTCCATTCATGCTTCATATGGGCCCTAAAACCTACCCTCCCTTGCTTGGAAACATTCATCTGAAGGGGTCCTCCTATTGCCCAGCAGGTTCTGTTTGCCATGGGAACCATATTTCTTCAGGTTGAAAGTTGCTATGTGAGAAGGTGCCCCTGCAGAAAGTGACGTGATATCGTGTGGGTTGCCTCCATTTGACACCCCCTATTTCTTGTTATCCTAGACATACAGTCATATGGACTGAGCAGCGATAGGAAACCCAAGAAGAAGCTGATGGCTCCGGACATCAACCTGACGCTGGACCGCAGCGAGGGCTCCGTGGTGTCCGACGAGCTGGACGAGAGCGCCGAGCTGGATCTGGATGCCATGGACACTCCCTCTGACAACAGCAATGAGTTCGAATGGGAAGGTAGGCGAGGCGACCCAGTCGATAGGCTTCTGTTTTGTTGAATTTTTCCTCTAAGGCAATATGACAATTTCTGCACTTGAAGAAAAGAGTGCGGTGTTTAGTAACTATTACTTAATTAGCTGGAGTTTTTAGGCTTGGCTCTGTATGATCGCCTTCCTACAGTGTCAAGACTTGGTGCATGTGTGTGCATGCACATACACACATCCTGGTGTGCTTTGCTTCTTGGAATAGACACCGGGCTTCGATCATTAGATGGAAGCACGCGCGTTCACACAAACACACGGCGTGATGTGTAAGACCCTGAAAATGATCATTGGAATATCAACTTCGTACCATCCAGTTCTGTGACATTTTTCTGGACATTCATTGGCTAAATTAATTCCACACAGATACTCCAGTGCCATTTGTACCATGAGAGAATGAAGAAAAGCACCCAGAGTCACAGGGTCTATATACTTTTCCAGCCCACTGTGTATAAGACACACATATTATCCATTTTTATCAGTGGCTTTGGACTCTGTACCTGTGATCTAAAGGTCACCAGTTCAAATCACATGGCTAACAGAGTAATTGGGCCCTTGGGTAAGGCCCCTAACCCCAGTTGAGGCAGGGACACTATGCTCTGAGACTCTTTTACACGGCATTTTGGACAAAGACCACATACCATTTATAAGTAAATGTAAATGTTTGAATCTGCTACCCTCTACTGAGGTGTGTTTGTTTGTTTGTATTTTTGGAAATCTCCATCCATCCATCCATCCATCCATTTTCTATACCCGCTTATCCTACTGGGATGCGGGGGGTCCGGAGCCTACCCGGAAGCAATGGGCACGAGGCAGGGAACAACCCTGGACAGGGGGCCAGCCCATCGC